>ML251244.1:0-20000 GCA_005239495.1 Nicotiana undulata | reverse complement strand
CGAAAAAACAAAAAATATAAAATAAAATAAAATTGAGGGGGTTTGTGCGGGGGGTGGGGGATAGGGTGTAGGGTGGGTGGTGAATAAAAAGCAGAAAATTGAAAATACAAACAGAAAAAAAAAAAAAAAGAAATTGAAGGGGGTAGGGGCAGATGGGTGGTGTAGAAAGACAAAAAACAGAAAATTGAAAATACAAAAAAAGTAAAAAAAAAATTTGAGGGGGTTTGCGCGCGGGGCGAGGGTGGGGGTGGGGGGGTGTGAGTAGGTTGGTTGTGCAGAAAAACAAAAAAATGAAAATTGAAAAAAAAAAAAAAAAAAAAAAAAGAAATTGAAGGGGGTAGGGGCAGATGGGTGGTGTAGAAAGACAAAAAACAGAAAATTGAAAATACAAAAAAAGTAAAAAAAAAATTTGAGGGGGTTTGCGCGCGGGGCGAGGGTGGGGGTGGGGGGGTGTGAGTAGGTTGGTTGTGCAGAAAAACAAAAAAATGAAAATTGAAAAAAAAAAAAAAAAAAAGAAAGTAAAATTGGGGCAACGAAATAAATTTCTAGATAAGTTAGGTTGAGATCCTTGAGTTTTATGGGTTGTATTTGGACTGCTTAATGAGTTAGAACGGGCTATAAAAAATAATGGGAGAATGACACAGTTACCCACAAAAACAAAACTATTTACCCTTATCTACCCATTTGTTTTCCTACTCATCAAACTAATTACATCTCCTACCCATAGTAGTTTTTGTGGGAAAATTTCTCTTTTTTCTCTATTCTTTTTTATTTCTATGTTTCTTTTCTTTTCTTTTTCCTTTTTTTTTCTTTCTTTTCTCCTTTTCTTTTTTCTCGTTTTCTTCTTTTTTCCTTTTCTAATGTCATTTAACTTCTTTTTTTATATTCTTTTTCTCTTCATAATCCAATTTCATTTATTGTTTTCACTATTTTTTATTATTCTTTTTTATACAATAAGAAAATATAACTGATATAGTGAATATTTGTTCACCTTTTTTTAATATAACTAGTATAATATACCTTTTATTTTCTTTCTCATTTTTTAAATTCAATTATTAAACTGAAATAATATCAGTTGTCACTTGATCTAATTCACTGAATATCACACAGACTACTGCTGAGTATTATAAATTACATAATCAGATTCTAAGAATCAACACGTGATTGCCATGCAAAATTTGATTTCCTTCCCTACAAATATCAGTACACACTCTACCATTAGCGTAATACAACCTGTTATAGGGCAAGAAAATATAATCTACAAAAATCAAATCTCCATTTATACTAGTTAGAATAAAAATGATAATAAAATATTAAAAAATGCAATAAAAGTATAAGTAACAAAAAAGACTTCTAGTACCATGTGATATCAATATGGTATATATGTATACCAACAGAGCATATGATTTCTCTAGAATATTGCTACAACTATCTGCGACTATACTAGTATAACAAAACATTAAAGGACGCAATAAAAGTATAAGAAAATTACATGCTCGTATTGCAAGCTAAATATTCGCAAAACAACTTGCTCATTCTGTATACTAACAGGGGTATATAGTTGTATGGGTCGTTCCAACAATTGCCTATAACTATAAAACCTATTACATAATACACATAATTTATGCCCATCGGCACACAAGAATTCCAACACTGCAAATCATGTTCATATAAATAATTTCATAATAGAATTCACTTAAAATGCAGCTAAAACAACCAAAACAATGTTCAAACTACCATATGATACCAATATGGCATATAACTATACCAACGTGGTATACAATTTTGCTGGTTAATTCCCGGCAACTATATGGCTATACTACTATTACATAATGCACATGCATAAAGAGAAAAATAAAAAAAATAGTGAACCACATATTAATATAATAAAGTATTTCAAGATATTTTACTATATTACTATTATTAAAAGAAAATCAAATATTGTACCAATTAAATGCAGCTAATACAGCCAGAAAATGATTCAGCTAGCATATGATACCAATATAGTATATAGCTATACTAATAGGGTATATAGTTGGAATGAATTGAATACCAAAATGGTATATTTGTATATTATTTGGGTATACAACACAAATTCGTCTTCTTCTCTAGTTCAACTATATTTCAACCCAAATTTCTAAAATCTACTACAAAATCTCTACCAATTGAACAACCTAAATCTACAACCTCGTTCACTGCTTCTTTTGTAACCATCAGACCACCTCTCTGCAAACAATCATATATAGGTACGTAGGACTTTCAATTGATGCAAACATTTTCTGTCATCCGGAGATATCTTTAGTTATTTCAAAGAAAAAGGAATAATCTATAGGCAAATACATAATCAAGAATACTCCTAGTTATTCTAAACTACCGGATAAGTGGAGCTTTCATTGGCAATGGTTTCAGTAAAGAAGATGCTTTGCTATCATCCACCTTTTACTGTCTCTGTTGAAGATGGGATTGAGAATAGGACATATATAGGGCTGCTTTTTAACGAGAATGACAACTGAATATTCAGCAAATGTATACATTTGAATGAATGGTCTGGACGACTGTACCAATATAAAAAATTTAAACCTCGCATACTGCTTGCTTTAAGAGATTATTGCTCGTATATATTGTTTTTAATAATATTGGATAAGACGGGGTTAATTGGAGACAATGAGGATTCATATATATAGCCGACCCCAACTTGTTTGGGATTGAGATTAATTATTATTATTGTTGTTGTTGGCATTGTGAGGTTAGTGACCATTTTTACTCGTATATATTCCTTTCCTTTTGTACTTCTATTGTATCACTTTTAAAGTTAGAGAAGGGCAGAATTTAAAATAAAGAAATAAAAAAAGCATCATGTTCAAACATTTCTTTTCTTAGTAACATAATCAAACCAGTTTTTTTCAGATGTAAAAGGAGATAAGATACAAATATAAAAGCGCAACATAAGAGTACACTTTAGTTTTGGCATATTCAAAAATCTTAAGTAGTGTTATGAATAAAGAATATTATGAGAGTCACAAATAAACGGCGAAAAGGAAAATGAGAAACAAGATATGTTGATATGCTTCTAAATGCCACAACATGTAGTAACGTTTAAGTTTGCAAAATTGGATGGTCACACTATTCAACGGAGCAAAGGTATGAAGTAATGGTGCTACAGATTAGACAACATTGACAAACAAAATGACATATTCGAACAAACACACTGCAAATGTTTCGGAGAAATGAAAAACTTTTCGATTCCCTTGAGTAGGTCTGTCTCACGCTATTCTGAATTAATTGGGCAAGTAAACTTCAGATGATTTTATGGTAAATGCGCGAAGCCCAAGGTTAAAGAGTTTATCATGCTCCCAGGAAGTTAACTACCAATGATGTCAAAGATTTGCAGATACTAGTAGTAAGTTTGACAAATCAAATGGTGGTATTTGGTATTGACTGCTAGGCTGTTTATTGCATATTACCAGAAAACAAAGACTGCAATATTAGAGATCACTTTGTATTATATATATAACTATTAGACAGAAAATCTTTATATATTTTGATATTTTGGTTGATACTAGCTCCATAGAGATAATATTCATATTTTTGCAAACTCAAGTTTTCATCTTCTAGGGGCATTTAATTATTTGTTAATTCAACTAGTTAATATGTCACAAGGACAACAACTTATATAAATTTGTTGTGTGTGCTACTAGTCTACTTGATATATATGCTGTGTGGAAAAAACATTTCAGTTTTTGCTGCCATTTTAAGAATTTTATTTTAATACTTCTAATAACTAATTATTTTTTTATCTCCATTTTTTGTTCAGGAAATAGGTGGTATAAGTTTCTGTATCATATAAATTCGAATATGATATTTAAGTATGTTGATCTTATATGAGATAAAGAAAGATTTTTTTTTCCACTTCTTCTATATCTGGTTCGATTTTTCTTTTCTTTCTTCTTTTGTTTTATTTTTTGGTGTAATTTGAATTGTTTCATTCATCTAAGACGTTGGTTGAAGATGGAGAGAAGATCCAGCAGTTGTGTAATCTACAGGACAAAAATTGAACCACAAAAACATTAAATTGATAATATGGGGGATAAGTCCTTTTATTTGTGAGATATGTAGTGAAAGATACCGTTTTGTTGATGATTAAAACAATAAACTTATTTTTCTTCAACCCGGTCTATTGTACACAGTCACACCATGTATTTTTGCAAAAGAGTGTTTTCACGGCTCAAACTCGTGGCATTATAGTCATATGACAACAACTTTACCTACACCGCGGCTCCCCATAGTTAAAAAGATAATCTCAAACATAAAATTTCGCATAATAATATGATACTTGATTCCGCATAAGATAGTAGGATATTTGATTGGAGAGGTTAGATTGAATTGTAGTCGCACAAGCACAACTAATGCAGAATTCGATCGGCCGTATAAGAAAAGAATCCCCTCATAACTAATGTAGAGTTTGGTTAGTGGTATACAAGAAAAATGATACAATTCTACGTGTATAAGCAATATTTTTATTTTTTACTTTATATATTATATACATAATAAGCAAAGGTTCATGCGTACGACGGAGGGCTTTATCGTAAATATGTTCCAATTTATGGGTAAATTGGTATTCCTTCTTAGTTCATTATCGCAAAACACGTGTACACTTTATGCTTTATGTTTTATATTAACAAGTAGGGCTGTTCATTTAGATCGGATATCCGAAATCCAAACCGATCCATTTAATTTCGGATTTCGAATTTCGGATTGGATCGGATTTCGGATTGTGTTTATAAAAATTTCGGATTTCGGATCGGATTCAGATTGGTATATTTTAATCCAATCCGATCCGAAATCCGAAATTATTAGGCAATGTATAAATACTACACTTTAATTTCGGATAGTCAGTACTTTCTTTACATCTTCCTCCAAGTTATTACCTTTACAATTGCTAGAGTTAGCTATATTGGCACCATAGTAGTCTCATAATTGTATAAACATGAATTTTTCTTAATGCATTGCCTCTTTTACAAAGAAAATATACATATTAGTTTGGAACATTGAGGCATTTACGATCCGAAATCCGATCGGATCCAAACTTTAAAATCCGAATCCGATCCGATATAATAAATTGCATTTTCTAGAATCCGAAATCCGAAATCCGAAATCCGAAATCCGAAATCCGAAATCCGAATCCGGAATATGCTAAATCCGATCCGTGCACAGCCCTATAATACCAAGGAACTAACCCTTTCTTCTTCCTCACTATTCATATCTACCAGCAAGCTCTATATTCCTATCTTTCTCCCACTCCTCTATATTTCTTTTTCCTCTATCTGATAATTACACATCGCTTCTGGGTATCATCCATTTTCGATTTCTAATTTTCTAGATTTTATTTCATTAGTTTCTTATCGTCACCTTTTCCCCTATTTTTCCTTTCTTGCAGTGATTTCTGCCCATAACTTCGGAATTCCTTTGAAAGATTGTCTATTTTTTCTTCAATTTTAGTTTTCTTACTCTTTCGCATAATTTCTAGCTAGATCTTTTACATACATGTCAGTAACTCTATCTGGTCTGCACATGCATGTTTGAGATTGTACCTGGTGCATATAATTTTATTTTATTTTGGCTTACTCATCATTGATATATGTTCATCTTTTGGCACTAATTACTAACTGTAAATCGAAATGTCAATGCAAAAATCTATTGTATTATGCTTTTTGTTGGAAGATTGGGTCTGCTACAGTAAAAAGAATTTAATTGGTGATAATATCGGTTTATTTGTAAACGTACTTTCATTGTGTTCTATATGTGTAAATCTTAATATATTTTATAGTTAGTAATACTTTCCATCTCAATGTTTTTAACTCTTCTTTTACTTTATTCTTTCGGTTATTTTTCAATTTTTACTCAAGACGGTGAGATTTTAAACTCTGCAAATTAATGAACTCAAGTCGGCGATATGCCTGAAACAACACAAAACTATTTGGTAAGAATTTCGTTTGATCTCTTTCTATCATCGAGTAAATTAGGACTAACTTCAACTATGCAAAGTTTTATATTCTTGTGAATTGGGGAAAGTTTTCTTAAAAGTTATACAAATATAGAAATACTTATAGAAGGCTAAAAAGCAATAGTAGTTTTTTGCATTTTACTTGTTATTTCAGTTAGATGTGTTGCTATTTGGTAATTGGCCATGGTAGTAAAGTTCAGATGGTCAAAAAGCTCTCACTCATGATTCTTTTTTTTGTCTACCTAATTTTTACTTGGCCAGGTATAGGTGTACAAGTAATAATGTGAAAATAAATTCTATTCAAATGACTTCTCTATGCAAGTAAAAGGTTCCCGAAAGATAAAACTAAATCGCTAGACTTCTAGCTTCAGGCGACGATGAATATTTTGAAGCTCTGGCAATGATGTTGAAGCTGGTGACAAACAGAATGGAAAAATGCCGGTGAAATATCAATGTATTGTATTTAAATCTTTCAATAGTGAGATCTTGGATGCACTATTTACCATAATTCACAAGGTAAGAAATTTTTGTTATATTTAATATATGTACAATATTATTTTTTATCTTTCACTACCTATAGATATTTCATTCCTGTGTTTGCTACTGGTGGACTATGTTATTTTCTGCTTATGCATGTCTACTTTTGAATATTTTGTGTCAATTTGGTAGCAAGAACTGGCACTAAAAGGGAACTCAATGAAATAAAGAAAGGCTATATGAACGAAATCCTCAAAGGTTAGTAATGCATGCATTTATGTTCTGTCAATAATTTTAGTTGCCTTTATATTGCTTATTTTTTCAACATTGGTGGTAAAATAGCTCAAAAACAGCGAGGTACGAGAGTGTGGTTCAATAATAAGGGACTTAGTGTTAACCTAAAATCTAGGGAATAATAAATTTCGTTTACCGTAATGACACATTGTTGCTTCTTTCAAGGCATACCTCCATGTTGTGTTCTTATTTTCTAAGAAAGAATCAGTTAGTGTTGTCTGCAATGTTGTTGACGTGGACTTAGATCAGTAGATCGTGTTTGAAATGAATATATACATGATATTATTTAGACTGGTTTTTTGCTTTACAGGGTTGTTCTTATGGAAAGAGAACTTGAAACCTCAGTAGCTTTTGGCTGAGTTTGAAGCGATTCACCAAGATGAAAAAAAGTTCAACGATCATGCGTTTGAAGAATTCCTGAAATTTACTTGGGTAACTTTGCTAAATATCACAGTTATGAGGTTAGGCCTTTTTGCCACACATTTTGATTGGTTAAGGTGTATTATTAGATTGAATTTAGTTATTTGCTATTCACTGAATAAAATGATGTTGGGGAATAGTTCTCTGTTTTATATACATTTTCCTTTCTTTGAATGTTCTATTAATTTAATTTGGATGTCTGTGAAAAAATATTCCTTGTTAGATCAAATTAACTTGAATGCGCTTGTGTCACTTATAATACGAAAGGGTACTTAACTACCCAAGACAAATAATATATAACAAAGAAAAAGGGAAAAAAATATACTTGACTAATGAAAGTTAATGTGACATCAACATGAGTAGTTAATTTAATGTAGTTGATGTAGCAACTGAATTATCTTTATAATAATCTCTAAATAATAAAACATCCCATTTAACCTTTTTCTTTAGTGCAATTAATGGGAATATAACGTCGCAGGGGAATGGAAAAAGCGAGATAAAATCATATTAACGTGTTGATATTGGCACGCACTCAATGTTAATAATTTGAATAGTGGGCAGTGAAGTGCTTTGCTCCTGTTTAGGTTGTGGCTACGGGGAGTAAAAGCTTGATTTTCTAGCTAAATAAGTACACATATCCTTCTGAAGCTTGAAATTGAGGGAGGTGCCTCTTCTACTTTAACTGGATACTGATAAGGATTGAAGCTGCACGTTACTTTTTTGATGGACAATTATGCTTTATATTATGTGAATTTATAGAGATGCAAAATTATAGAGCTACCAAAGCGCGTTTGTTGCGAAAGCACTTGCATCGGTGTGAAATTTTTTTCGTGCCAGAAAATCATTAAAAATACATATCTATGTTTCTTTTCATTGACAATGAGGTTATGCAGACATCTTTTTAAGATTAGGATGGTTATTGTGAAAATAACTGAGATTCTGTTGGTTCTTGGGTTCGTGAAATTGTCATCAATTGTCTGAGAGTTGCACCTATATTCTATGCAAGAGAGGACTCATGGGATTTTCTAGGAAGTTGGAACAAATGGAACTTGCATCTATCTTGAGTTTTCACTATTAGTATTAAATAAGAAACAAGATAGCAATGAAGGTGTTCATCAGGCTGCAAATAGCTACACATTTCATTATCTAGAGTCATATCTATTTTACCTGGAAACAAAGATTTTCTTATCAATTATCTAGAAGCAAAGATTTCTTTCTTCTATATCTTTTTGGTTTTCTAAGAGTCCATAGAATTATTTTGGGCAACCTATAGTTGCAGAATAAATATATGAGTTTGAGAAGAAGCCAGCCACGATATCAATTAATAAGCACTATGTAACCTTGATGCTAAACTGCATTGTTTAGCTTCAGAACCTATACGTAAGCTCCTATCCCGAATCCTGATTATTCTGGGATAAACTTGAAAGATTGCTTATCCTCTCGAATCTATTCGTTGGTTGATATATGTGCCATTTCTTGTGAGGTCATTGTGTGGAGTTCACTTTAAAGTTACTGCATAATCTAGCTTGTTTGTATAAAAGTCATGCCTTACATATGCGTTCAAACAATTTAGTGAATGCTTTTAAGTTGTGTTAAACTTTCACAATGTTATAGAAAGTGAACAAACAATCGTTAGCTATATAGTTTAGTGAAGTAGGGTTGAAACTTTTTTTTTTTGCAGCTAAACCCCACCATTAGTGAAAAGGGAGTGACTTGAAGGTGCTAAAAGAAGCTCTTGACATAAATTGGATTCAGAAATTATATTGCATTTGGTTTAGTTATTACTTGAATCCATTAATGTTCTGTATTCATACATACTTTAGAATGATGTCACTACAGCTAGATATCTATTAAAATTAATGTAAAATTTGATAGTTAAATTTCAATACAAAGAGCTATTTAGATGATAAATATACACAAATATGAATATAAATAGTTGAGATGATGATGAACTTTATTCTCAGTTATGGCACAGCTACCTATTCAAATGCACTTTCACATTTCATTGGTTGGCTAGATATTTTTGTAAAAGATATTGTAAATGTTTTAGGGGAAAACATAAGAACTTTTGTTACAATATGCTTGTGGAGTGGAACCCATGCCCCCTATTCTTTTTTTTCCTAATTTAATATAACTGTTATGTTCCATATGCAAGCCTTAGCAATAAATACTTTTTGATAATCGTCTTAGTAGTAAAGCCTTTTTGGTAGGTGTTTTAGCAGTAAAGACCTGATAAGAAAATTTAGTAAAACCTAAATTTATTTTTCAATCACTAATTTGTATCTGTGGAACCTGTTTGATATGAAGCGAATTCCGATTTTCATAAAAAATATGCTGATTCGAGCAGGTCGTGTACTGTGCACTGTGAAACTAAATCTCCATTTTAATAGTACATATAGCTTTTAATTCACTCTAATGATGGAATAAAGTTGGGCAAAATTGACTTGACATGGTTGAATGATAAACTTGCTATAAGTAATAGCCTCTGACTTGTGCCGTACAATTTAGATTGAAAATTTGCAAATATGTTACATCTTTTCATCTGTTAATACGTTTCATTAGACAAAATATATTCAGAGCATGAAGATAAGCAATTGAGACCAAATTACTTCTCAACTAAGGGGGGATGGTGTAACCTATTTCACTGAAACTTGTACCGGTAGAAGTTTCCACCAGATCATTCCTTAAGGTCAGTTGGTATTTTGTTGTTGAAAATTTCAGAAGTTATTTGCTACTGTTTTTTGTGTGTCTTTTAAATGGTGTGGATACATTCTGTCAAACATGTGAGAGCTTAAAGGAAGACACACACAGGGTTCGTTGTGGCATACCAAAGGGGATGGTAACACTTTATGCACTCTCCAACAAGAAGTATGTGTCAATAGATTCACCTATCCAAAAAAAATTAGAAACGATGTTCCAGAGCTGATCTATTTCATTTGTGCACAATTTATGAGCATTCCCCTGAAAAAAATGTGGAAGAAAATTGACATTGTCTATGCCTTAATTGAATAATTACTTGATTGAAATATATTATGTGACACATGAAGCCATTAGCTGTAACTACTTATTAGCTTCATATAAAAGAACAAGAACTTATTATCCAAATATTAAACAAGAACTTTAGGTTGGCTTTGTTTAATAGTGAAAAAATCTGATAGAACTTTAGGTAAAGTTTGTCTAATAGACAAAGGAAAATTTAGGACTGATAAATGATATTCTAGGATAGGATCTCAACTTCATAGGTAATACCAAATACGAAAAGAGAAGCGGGACAACTTTCCACTGATGCAAAATGCATGTTGACCCTCATTCCAGAGAACTGTTCTTCCCATACTCTTTTAGCTTCCCAGCAAAGTTTCAATTGTTCCTTTTTCTTGGGGGAGGGTTTCCTGCCTTATCTTTTCTTGTTTTCTATACTATTCAGTTTCTGCTCCATATTTGTGTGGTATGTACTTTTCAGTTTCTGCATCATATTCTTCTATAGTCTATATATTTTCCTGTATTTTGCACTTATTTTTGCACTTTATGCGTTTTCATTCGTGCATTCTACACTTGCTTACAAGTTTAGCTCATTTTGGGGTGCGTTCCACGTGCAATTTGCATATGGGATATAGTTCACTCAAAATTGTATATTCAACTTTTAGCAAAATACTAAAAGTATGGTCACCTGCTCTACCTAGGTTTAACGTCTTTTTCCCCTTCTTTCCCAGGAAATCTAAAATCTTGGAATTGGAATTATTGTAAAAAGAAGACTTATAGCTAGCAATGAAGGTCTATTGAGTGATTTGACTTTTACAAGAAGTGCAGTTTCTTTTGTACGGTTGCCCTTGCATATTTCATATCGTGTATAACATAGTTACTGAAATGAATGTACATTGTTTGGAGCTATTATGTAAATATCTAATCAACATGATCATAAGTTTCCTTTATACGTAAATGGTAATTATGGTGAACAATTGAAATAAGTACGACCTTTTTGGTACTATGCCGAGGTACAATAATGTTGGGCTTATGCCCGTGCACGGGCACTGGCTATCTAGTACATATAGAAATATAAGTAATTCAAGACAACCACGTAATTCATCCATTACATCCATGTATTATTACTGGATAGACAAATTTCCTACATTATTATTCACCGTATAACAAGCCCTTAATTATTATCCATACCATAAATAATCGTAAAAATAGCACAAGCTAGCCAGTTTTCGACTTGGTTATTCAAAAATAGCCAGCATTTGTCAAGTGAAAAATAATCACTATTTTGTTGCAATAGAGACCGGTCCAGCATAATATACTGGAGTTAGGTGCACCTGTGTATGAACTTTCAGCATGTTACGCTAGAACTCCAACACGTCGAGCACCTATGTATGAACTTCAAGCATATTATGCTGGACTAGTATATACTTTGTTGAAACTCCAGTATTGTCACGACCCGAATTCCCCACCGTCGGGACCGTGAGAGCGTCTAACGTTGAACCCGCTAGACAAGCTAACGTTTCGATCAAAATACTCATTTTCCTTATTATTATCATATAAAAGAAAAGTAGTGAACCTGAACAAATGAACAAATAGTACGGAAGCTAAGAAACTATCAATTTAAATAATTAATATAACAAAATTCTTACATAAATCCCAGAACTGGTATCACAATTTCACAGACGATCTAAGATTTAGTAAAAATAAAGGTTTGAAATAAACATGTGCCACTGCCTTGGAAATACAAGAGAACACATAAAAGGAAGGGATAAGAGGTGACGCCAAGGCCTGCGGACGCCTGCAGGACTACCTCACTGTCGCCTGTGGACTGAAGGATACTCCCTCGATCAATGTCCATCGGGTCCGGTACCGTAATCTGCACAACATAAAAAAGTGCAGGTGTAACATCAGTACAACCGACCCCATGTACTGAGTAAGTGACGTGCCTAACCTCGGCGAAGTAGTGACGAGGCTAGCACACGACAAACAACAATTACCTGTGCAATTCAATAATATATAACAGAGTAATGACAGGAAGTAATCAATTAAGTACAAAAGAACGGGGAAAAACATATTGGGGAACAAGGGAAAAACAATACTGAATAACTGAACAAGGCAACAATATAACCAAATAAATGTCAACAGGAATCAACAACACAGAGCAAATATGTACACGACATCACCTTTCGTGCTTTACTCTCATCCTCACCAAAACAAGTGCACGACATCACCCTTCGTGCTTTTACTCTCATCCTCACAATGCAATGAATAAATAAAAGAGCACGACATTATCCTTCGTGCTTTTAAATGTAAAATCGTGGCACGACATCACCCTTCGTGCTTTTACTCTCATCCTCACAATGCAATAAATGAATACACGGCATCACCCTTCGTGCTTTACACTCTTCCTCACAATGCAACAAATACACGGCATCACCTTTCGTTCTTTGCACTCTTCCTCACCCAAACAATATCAAGAACAACAGTTGAAATAAATACTGTCCCGGTAAGGGACACAACTATAACAATCTCGCTCAAATGTAAAACTTCACAAAATAAACCTCAACCGAACAATTAATCAACAGGGTTCACAACCAAGTATTTCCAACAATTGAATAATCTCCAAAATGAAATTTACTTCATAACACAGTAAATAACGAAGAAAAATGCATATTTCATAAGGACCGACTCACGGGCACGCTTGACAATAATGCATAGATACTCGTCACCTCACCTATACATTGAACATTGGATAAACACGTATGACTCAACACCTATTCCCTCAAGCTAAGGTTAGGCCAAACACTAACTCGACTCCAAGAATCCAAATCAAGCCTCTAGCACCGCTTTCCCTTTCGAACCCGACTCCAAATCAATTGTATCTAGACATAATCGACTCAATAACATCAATAAATGCTAAACAATTCAATTTCAATGCTTAATTAAAGATTTCCTAACATTCTTCCCAAGATTCTAAAAATCGACCATGGGCCCGCTTGGTCAAAATACGAGGTTCGGACCAAAACCCGATCACCCATTCTCCCACGAGCCCAAATATATAATTTATTTTGAAATCCGACCCCAAAACGAGGTCAAATTCCTAAATAATCAAAAAGCCTTAATTCTACCCAAATTCCCAATTTTCTACCTTTAATTCCATGTTTGTAGGCCTAAAATCTAATATGTGTTGATGAAAATGGAAGGAAACGAGTTAAAGATTACTTACCTACGAGATTATGGTGAAGGAGTCTCCCAAGAATCGCCCAAGAGGAGTGGAGAAGAAGAAGTTTAAGAAAATGGGTTTAATCCTGTATTGATTCTGTTTTGAATCTTTTAAAATCACTGGACGAATTTAGTCTATGCGATCGCGAAGAAGGGATTGCGATCGCATTGAGGACTGTTTTCTTAAGCTCCGCTATCGCGAAGAAGCATGTGCGATCACACTGAGTCCCTAGTCTCACCCTACGCGATCGCAGACTAAGTCATGTGATCGCACTGGACATTTTTCCCCAGCCCCCCAGCCTGCCTAGTACAATACGCGATCGCGGAACATGCTATGCGATCGCATAGTGTAACAGAATCCCCTCCTCCACGCTGTACTATACGATCGCGGAGGGTGCTATGCGATCGTATAGTACTAGACATCAGACACCAGAAACAAGTCAAAACACTAGATTTTTCCTAAGGTTTTGCACTCCGACACCTATACGAAACTCACCCGAGCCCTTGGGACTCAAAACCAAATATACACACAACCTCAAAAATATCCTACGGACGTATTCGAGTAATCAATCACCAAAATAACATCATAAACATCGGATTAAACCTCAAAATCCCTAAAAATTCTCTAAACTTCTTAAACTTCAAATTTTGCATTTTTTATCCGAATCACGCCAAACCACGTCCGTTTATTACCAAACTTCACAGATATCACATATAAATCATATCGAACCTGTACCGGGCTCCGGAACCAAGATACATGCCCGATACCACAAGTTTCACATCAAATTTCATTTTCAAAAACCTTTATATTTTTTAGAAAATAATTTTCTTTAAAATCTCATTTCTCGGACTTGTGACCTCGGAATTCGATTTCGGGCATACGCCCAAGTCCCATATTTTCCTACGGACCCTCCGGGACCGTCAAATCACGGGTCCGGGTCCGTTTACCAAAAATATTAACCAAAGTCAACTTTATTCAATTAATTCATATAAAATCATCATTTTTATCAGTTTTTCACTCAACGGCTTCCCGGCTACATGCTCGGGCTGCGCACGCAAATCGAGGTGAGATATAAGGAGGTTTTCATGACCTCGAAACACAGAATTAGCTAAGGATACACCAGATGACCTTTTGGGTCATCACAAGTATAATATACTGGAGTTCCGGTATACTTTGCAAGAACTTCAGTATATTATACTGGAGTTCCGATATATTGTACTGGAATTCCAATATATTATGCTTGAGTATTTTTTTGATTTTGAACAGTTTTTTCGTTCAGATTTATCTTTACGTGAAAAGTGGCTAAATTTCGATTACTTTTGAAATTGTGGCTATTTTTGAACGACCACTTGTAAATCTAGATATTTTTGAATTTCTCCCTAAGTAATCCTGCATTATAATCTTGGGCTATCACTATTAGCCGCCGCCAAAACTATTTATAACCGATAGTCGTAAAAGTGCATAAAATTTGTCTTTTTCTTTTTAAATATATCTATATCTATACTATATTAAAAGCACGAAGGTTGTTAGCGAAATATCATTCATTTTTTTACCCTTTAAAAATAAATTTTACACTAAACGAAATTGTAATTTAAGTTAATTTTCTAATAGTTAGAATTTTAAAATCAACTAAAAGTTTTGTTATTAATTTTTCCTTATTGACTAGGTAGGAAGGAACTTTAAAATCCATCGATACTAACTAAAGCTAATAATATTAGAGTTGTGTTGAACTACTCATAAAAGATTCTTTATTATACAAAATGTGAGTTAGAAAACTCATGTAGGAGTCAAACACACAATGCTTTTGAAAAAGAAAAATTCAAAAAATATGACTTTTCTTACTATTTGAAAATTGTTATGAAATTATTATATTGTGAATGTCCATTTATTACTCCGTTATAGATAATCTTCCTGAAGAAGATTATCCATTTAGTTTTCTGTTGAAGTTTATCTACAAGTAGCTGATGCAGGCAGGTTGCAAGCAGCTCAATGAAATGATTGCAGCAGCTTCTTATTAAATAGGCAAGTTGCAAGAAACTCATGCAGACAGGTTACAAGCAGCTGAAGAAAAGCCTTGCAGCTGCTTCCTCAAAAGCCTCGCAGCTGTTTCCTCAAAGCCTCACAGCTACTTCCTTTTTTCTATAAATAGAGGAGTTTTCAGTTCATTATGTACATCAGTTTGAAAGTTGAATAATATATCACACACACTCTCTCTATACGTGTCTTCGGTTTATTTACTTTACAGTCTTTATTTTATAACACGTTATCAGCACGAGACTCTTCCATCTCGGGAAAATACTTTGAAAGTATCAAAGGTACGAACTTTCTTTTTCTAAATAATGTCAAATCTTTCTAAACTTGAATTTGTAGCCCTGGATATATCGGGCAAAAGCTGCATGTCTTGGGTGCTTGATGCTGAAATTCATCTCGATGCGATGGGTCTGGTAGACACCATCAAGGACAAAAATCAGGCATCAAACCAAGACCGTGCCAAAGCAATGATATTCCTACGCCATCACCTTGATGAGGGCCTGAAAATGGAATATCTTACTGTTAAAGATCCAGTCATATGGTGGAACAATTTGAAAGATAGATATGACCACCTGAAGATGGTCGTTCTTCCACAGGCACGCTATGACTAGACTCATTTAAGGCTACAAGATTTTAAATCTATCAGTGAGTATAATTCTGCTATGTTTAGGATTATTTTCCAATTGAAATTATGTGGTGATAATATTATTGATCATGATATGTTGGAGAAAACTTTCACCACTTTTCATGCCTCGAATATGCTCCTACAAAAGCAATATCGAGATATGGGATTCAAAAAGTATTCTGAACTTATCTCACATCTTCTTGTAGCCGAGCAACATAATGGGTTATTAATGAAAACCCATGAAAGCCGACCAATTGGTCCTTGTCCATTCCCTGAAGTGAATGAGACGAACTTCCATCAAGCTAAGCGTGGAAGAGGTCGTGGCCCCAGTCGTGGTCATGGCCGTGGTCGGGAAAGAAAATATTATCATGGTAATAATAATGCAACAGTGGAAAGGAAGGAACAAAAGCATAAAGCGGTGCAAGCAACAAATGCAGAAAATGCATGCTATAGATGTGGAGGAAAAGGGCACTGGTCACGTACCTGTCGTACACCAAAGCACCTTTGAGCTTTATCAAGCCTCCCTAAAGAAGACAGAGAAAAATGTTGAAGCAAATTTTATTTCTGAAAATAATTTCGACTTCATGCATTTGGATGTAGCTGATTACTTTGCACTCCCAGAAGGAGAAACAAGTCATGTAATCGCTGATGAATCTGTAGAAATGTAAATGTTTTAATTTTTATCGTGTGTAGTAGATAGTATGGTTATGTAATAAAAGTTATGCTTTGATAATGATGTTTATTATAATATATTTTGTATATGTCATTTTGAAGAATATGGATAATCCTCAAATTATGTTTGAATCAAAGACAAATCATGAAGATATTTGTGTAATTGATAGTGGAACAACTCATGACATATTCAAAGATCATAAATACTTTTCTTATTTGCATATGGAAAAAGCAAATGTTTCTACAATTTCTGGTAATATAAGTTTGATTGAAGGCTCCGGAAGAGCTACTGTATTTCTGTTTAAGGGAACAAAACTTATTATAAATAATGCATTATTTTTCTCCAAGTCCCGAAGAAACTTGTTGAGTTTTATAGATATCCGCTGAAATGGGTATCATGTTGAGACAATAGATGAAATGAACGTGGAATATCTTTGTATTACAAAGAATATTTCTGGCTAGAAATGCATTGTAGAAAAGTTATCAACTTTATCTTCTGGCTTGTACTATTCAAAGATTAGTACAGTTGAATCACACTCTATCGTAAACCATAAGTTTACTGATTCAAATACTTTTGTGCTTTGGCATGGCCATTTGGACCATCCTGGATCAATAATGATGAGACGGATTATTGAAAATTCAAGTGGACATCCACTAAAGAACCTGAAGATTCTTACAAATGATGAATTTTCTTGTGATGCTTGTTATCAAGGCAAAATGATCACTAGACCATCACCAATGAAGGCTGGCATGGAATCCCCTACCTTTTTAGAGCGTATACATGGGGATATATGTGGACCTATTCACCCACCAAGTGGGTCGTTTAGATATTTTATGGTCCTAAATAGACGCATCTTCAAGATGGTATCATGTGTGCTTACTATCATCTCGCAACCTGGCGTTTGCAAAGCTATTAGCCCAAATAATTCGATTAAGGGCACAATTCCCAGATTATCCTATAAAGGCTATTCGCCTTGATAATGTTGGAGAATTATCATCTCAAGATTTTGATGATTATTGTCTATCAATTGGGATAAAAGTTGAACATCCCGTAGCTTATGTTCATACTCAAAATGTCCTTGCATAATCATTTATTAAACGTCTGCAATTGATAGCAAGACCACTACTTATGAAAACAAAATTGCCCACTACAGTTTGGGGCCATGCTATCTTGCATGCAGCATCTCTTATTCGTCTCATACCGACACATTATAATAAATATTCTCCGTCATAATTAGTTTTTGGTCATGAACCAAATATTGCCCATCTACGAATTTTTAGATGCGATGTATATGTGCCAGTAGTGTCACGACCCAAACTGGAGGATCATGACTAGCACCCGGGCCATATTTTCCGAGCACCAACGTACATGTTATCTAGTCTTCTTTATTATCTTCAAGGGATAACGAGATCAATAAAATTTTAGATATGGATCATGAACATACATCACATGGGATGACTAGATTGCTAAGAAACTACATAAAAGGTAAGAGCTACAACGCTGCCATGAAAGACTATACAACAAAAATTAGCCAAGAAGGCATACCAAACTATACATGAGTCGACACCTGTCTATGAGCCTCTAAAGGAGCATAAGTAATGCAACGTAGCCGGAACAGGGCCCCGACATACCCATAATATCTACAACAAAAAATGCATACCAAGACCACGGCAAGTCCGGAGAAGGGATCTCGCCTATGACCGTTGAACTGGAACGCCTATTATGGTGGGAGAGCTGTGTCTACCTGTCTATCAGGACCTGCAGCACGACATGCAGCGTCCACAAATAAAAGGACGTCAGTACGAATAAAGTACTGAGTATGTAAGGCTGGTCAATATAAATATGAACAATAATGTAAAGAGAGGTAGAGAAGATACCACCTGTAACATCTGAGTGCTTCTAAGAGACAGTAACATGAAATGCATGATACATATATATACATAATCTTTTAAAACATCCGCCTCTGTGGGCATCATCATCATCATAGAACATTCGCCTCTGTGGGCATCATCATTATCATATCATACCCGGCCTCAAAGAGGACTCGGTAAACCCAACTGATCAGTGGTTGCACAATAGGTGCCATACCCGGCCGACTATAGCGCGGCTCGGTAGAGTAAAATAGATACATATATATAATGCATGCAGGACTCATTGGAATCATGTTCTGAACATTTCGGAGTGACGTAAGGTCGATATTCTCCGTACACATCATTAGGGCTAACTCTTCATCGAGAATCTTATAAGAATCAGGAAGTACCAACAACATTGATAACATAAGAATAAGAGAAGCAACCTCAACATCAATTGTTCCATAAGAAGGGAAACAATGTAAGTACTGCTAGCTTCTAAGAGTAGAGTATCTTTGGAAGCTCGTTCATTGCATTATGTACAATCGGAGTCCTGCAAAAGAAGGAAAGGGATAGCCTCACATACCTTGTATATAATTCCCCAACCTCAAACTACGCAAATGTCACAACTCCTTAATCTACAATAAGAGAAACGACACTATCGTTATCGTTTAAGCGTCATAACTATTATGTATCGACCACAACCTATTTTACAATGAAACGGACAGCACCTCCCCTATATATATGACTTCACACAAGAAAAGACAATCACCTAAAATCCCAAACAACATCAATAATAATCATATTGAGCCTCCCAAAACAGTCCACACACGACATAATCACTTCACACATAAGACGACCATCGTAGTCGTGTCAAATGACCCGGAAATGTTACAACGAATGACCAGCTCACAACCCTACATCTATATGGTGTTTTTCCACACCCTTCCTCCTCCAAAACTCCACAAAACAGTAGGAAAACACGCAGCCCAACCGCAACACAAAACAGTCCACTACAAGTCAAATAACTCGAACTCACGGCTTCCGATCACCGTCCCGTGAGTTCTAACTATTAGGAAATACATTTATCAAACTTCCTTGATATTTAAACCCTTAAATACAGATATTAGATGTTTCTTAACTATGAATTAACTTCCAGAACTCTAACTACAAAGAAAAAGAAGAGGCGGTATAATGACACTTACGTTGTAGGGATCGTTTTGATGTTATTGCTTCTCGATTTCATGCCCGGGATGATATTCTTCTTTATAACCCTAGTAGATAGCTTTTTTTTATGTTTATTGGTGTTACCTGGTCGTTTTATGCTGAAATATGAAGAGAAAGCCGACCTAAGACACATGTATGTCTATTTTGGAAAAAGTCAAAGAGGTGCTAGCTTGGCACCCTAGGATTGGTCCATCTTC
>ML251242.1:15702-46381 GCA_005239495.1 Nicotiana undulata | reverse complement strand
GGATGAGTATGATATCCCGGAGATGGATTTCTCCGAAAGGCTGAATTGGCCTGCTCCCTCGGTTATTTCTGAAACATTCATTATCCGAATTGTTATTTACGGAAGTTGAGTTCGTCACTACCTCCTCAGATCGTAGGTTGTTTTCGTTACTTACTTGCACAATGTGTGTGCAGATCCAGGTGCACCGAGATTTGGCGTGGATCGGTGATAGCTGCTTATCTCTCAGAGCCGATGAGGTAGCAGCTGGCGTTCGCTGTCCCGTCCCTCTTTTCCTCATTTTCCCTCCTGTATTAGAAATTAGAAACTTAAAACTTCAGTATTATTTCTCAATTGTATTGATGTTAGTAGCTCATGACTGCGTGACTCCAGATCCTAGATTGATTGTTGGAGCTTATTTCTTCTGTTAGACTATTTTAAATGATTAAAAATTTCCGTATTTCTATGAGTTGAGACAATAATGAGTAAATTTCTCTAGTAAATGAATTGAGTATTGTTGTAACGGTTGGCTAGCCTGGTTCCACGATAGGCGCCATCACAACCCGAAAACGGGTCGTGACAGGGGATCAATGTAAATCTGAAGAAAATTAAGGAAGTACAGAGTTGGCCCAAACCGTCCTCAGCTACGGACATCAAAATGTTTCTTGGCTGGGGGGGGGGGGATTACCGTCAATTTTTAGAGGGTTTCTCTTCTATTGCATCACCTATGACCAGGCTGACCTAGAAAGGTGCTACATTGAGGTTGACAGAGAGGTGTGAGGAGAGCTTCCAAAAGCCCAAGACTGCTTTGACCACTACCCCAATGTTGGTATTGCCTAATGGTTCGGGGACATATACAGCGTATTGTGATGTGTCACCCATTGGTCTCGGCACGATGTTGATGCAAGACGCTAGGGTGATTGGCTACGTGTCTAGACATATGAAGGTGCATGAGAAGAACTATCTTATCCATGACCTCGAGTTAGCAGCTATTGTTCATGACTTGAAGATTTGGCGGCACTATTTGTATGGGTGTCCCTTCTGAGGTCTACACCGATCACCGGAGTCTACAACATCTATTCAAACAGAAGGATCTTAACTTGCGGTAGCGGGGGTGGTTGGAGTTGCTTAAGGACTATGATATCACCATTCTCTTTTAGTTTGGGAAAGACAACGTGGTGGACGATGCCTTGAGTCACAAGGTATAGAGTTTGGGAAGATTAGCATATCTACCGGTAGCAGAGAGGCCTTTAGCCTTGGATGATCAGGACTTGGCCAACCAGTTTGTTAGATTGGATGTTTCTGAGCCGAGTCGAGTTTTGGCTTATGTGGCTTCTCAATCTTCTCTTTATGATTGTATCAGAGAGCGTCAGTTTGATGACCCCCTTTTACTTGTCCTTAAGGACACAGTTCAACACGGTGATGCCAACGAGGTTACAATTGGAGATGATGGTGTATTACGGATGCAGGGCAGGCTTTGTGTACCCAATGTAGATTGTTTGCATGAGTTGATTCTCCAGGAGGCTCACAGTTTGGTATACACCATTCACCCGGGTGCCATGAAGATGTATCAAGACCTGAGGCGACATTATTGGTTGAGGATAATGAAGAGGGACATAGTGGAGTATGTAGCTCGATGCCTAATTGTCAACAAGTGAAGTATGAGCATCAACGACCATGTGGTTTGCTTTAGAAGCTAGATATTCCGGAGTAGAAATGGGAGCGGATCACTATGGATTCTGTTGTTAGGCTTCCACGGACTCAGAGGAAGTTTGATGCAGTTTGGGTGATTGTGGATAGATTGACCATGTCAGCTAATTTCATTCATGTGGTTACTACTTGCTCTTCGCGAGATTATCAAGCTTCATGGCATGTCGGTATCTATCATCTCTGATTGGGGTACGTAGTTTACATTGCTGTTCTGGAGAGCCGTACAATATGAGTTGGATAGTCGGTTGGAGTTGAGTACAATGTTTCATCCTCAGATGGACGGATAGTCCGAGCGCACTTTTTAGATATTAGAGGATATGCTTCGTACGTGGTGATGGATGTTTTTTTGGGGGGGGGGGGAGCGCTTGCGATCAATTCGTGCCACTTGCAAAGTTTGCCTAGAACAACAATTATCAGTCGAGCATTCAGATTGCACCATATGAGGCTTTGTGTGGTAGGCGGTGCCGGTCCCTGGTGGGTTGGTTCGAGCCTGGTGAGGCAAGACTATTGGGTACAGATTTGGTTCACGATGCCTTGGAAAAGGTTAAATTAATTCAGTATCGACTTTGTACAACCCAATCCAAGTAGTAGAGTTATGAGAATCGGAAGGCTTGCGACATTGCATTCATTGTTTGGGAGCGGGTCTTACTTCAGGTTTCTCCCATGAAGGGTGTTATGAGGTTCTAGAGGAAGGGCAAGTTGAGACTAGATCGGGCCTTTTGAGATTCTTCAGTGGGTTGGTGATGTGGCTTACAGACTTGCACTACCACCTAATCTCTCTATAGTTCATCAAATGTTCCATGTCTCCATGCTTTGGAAGTATCACGGCGATCCGTTCCATTTGTTAGACTTCAGCTCAGTCTGGATGGACAAGGACCTATCCTATGTTAAGGAGCTGGTGGAAATTCTGGAAAGGCAGTTTGAGAAGTTGAGGTCCAAGATCATCGCTTCAGTGAACGTTTAAGTGGAGGGGCCAGTAAGTCGAGGAGGAAACTTGGGAGACCGAGCATGATACGCGTAGCAATTATCCTCATCTTTTCACCTTTTCAGGTATGTCTCTATACTCGTTCGAGGATGAACACTTGTTTTAATAGGGGGAGGATGTAACGACCCGACTCGACCCGACCCGTCATTTTGAATATTAGCCTGGATTCCCTATTTATTGCTCCTTCTACTTCATTTTGTAGTTATGTGACTTGTTAGGGCACTTGGTGTCGGGTTTGGGTGAGTTTCTTAGTAAAATGGGACACATGGTCTATAAATTGGATGTTTAAGTCATACAAGTCGACCGTAGTTTGATTTGTGTGAAGACAACTCTTGATTGGTGTTTTGACGGTCCCAATAGCTCCGTAGGGTGATTTTGGTCTTAGGAGTGTGTCCAAATGTTTATTTGGAGGTCTGTAGGTCAATTCAGTGCTAATTGGTGAAAGTTATAAAGTTGGAAAAATAAGGTTCGGCCGGGAGTGATTCTAGAAGTTGGAGTAGTTCCATAATTTCAATTATGACTTGTGTGCAAAATTTGAGGTCAATCAGACTTGATTTGATAGGTTTCGGCATCGGATGTGGAAGTTAGAAAGTTCATTACGCTTGAATCGATGCCATTTTGTGTTTTTGATGTTTTTTTGATGTGATTTGAGGCCTTGACTAAGTTCGTATCATGTTTTAGGACTTGCTGGTATCATTGGACAAGGTCTCGGGAGCAATTGGGTGTGGCTCGGATCGAATTCAGACCAATTTTTGACTTAACTTCATTGCTCAATTCCCAGACCTGCTGGTGTCATCGCACATACGGAGGGTTTGACCGCAGGTGCAGAGACCTGGGTGCGGAAGGTGAAGTGCAGAAGTGAAAAGGATAATCTATGGTTGGGCTTGCAGGGCGGACACCTAGGCGCAAGTGCACTTACGCATGCGCATCCATTCTCCTTCGTGGAAGTGGAAGTGGATGAGGGGCTTGGGGCAGGTTCGCATATGCAGTCTGTTTCTCTACATAAGCGGGATCGCAGATGCGATCCATGGTCCGCAGAAGAGAAAGTCCTATTCTTAAGTGGAATTCTCACTTGCGAGGGTTTTCCGCAGGTGCGCCATCGCAGAAGCGACCTAAAGACCGTAGAAGCGGAATTAGCTGGGCAGAAAAGGCCTAAGTTTAAGGTTTTGATTTATTAATAATTTTCGGACCAGAGAGCTCGGTTTGTGGCAAATATTTTCGAGTGTTTCAACGATATTATTGGGGTAAGAGATTTTAACTCAGTTTTTGTTATATTACACTAATATATTGTTGTTTTCATCATTTAATTAGTGTTTTCAGCTGGAAATTGGGCGGAAATTTGGGACAACTTCTTAGGCTAAGATTTGGGGATTTTAAAGGAGATTTGAGGTCGAATTTGGGTGATTATTGTATGGTTGGACTCGATATCGAATGGGTGATCAGATTTTATAATTTTTGTCGGGTTTCGAGACGTGGGCGCGAATCGACTTTTTGTAGCGATTTTTCAGTTCTTTGCTAAAGTCCTAATTTCATTTTTAAAAACTAGTTTCCTACAGTAATATTTTTAGGGTATGAAATCGATTTGGCTAGATTCGAGCCGATCGAAATTGGAAAATCGAGGGAAAGGCCTTTTTAATTATTGATTGAGCGAGGTTTGAGGTAAGTGACTTTTCTAACCTTGTGTGAGGAAAATTCTTGGTACTGTTATGGTAATTGGCAATACATGAATGCCGTGTCTGGTAGGTGACGAATGTGTACTCGGGCTAAATGTTGAAACCCCTGTCTTTTGTTAAGTAGTTTCTTTTTGTTGCCTTAATTGAGTTATTCTAGCATGTGTAGTCATCATGTTTAGCTTAATTTCCTATGACAACGTGTCTTATCTCTTGTTTGCAATTTGTACAATATGCTTAGTTGAATTACCTGCTTCCTTGATTCTATATTCATTCTTTAATTGTAGGATTCTTTGCTTGTAATATCATGTTTCATTATTATGTGTCGATTTTAGTGATTATTGTTGAGATTACTATTTGGTTGTGGTACGAGGTTCGTTTTTCGTGTGGAATGTTTTTGTGGCACGAGGTTTTTGCCGTGCGAATTTTTATTGTGGCACGAGGTTTTAGCCATGGAGATTGTTATTGTGGCATGAGGTTTATGCCGTACAGATTGTTATTGTGGCACGAGGTTTCTACCGTGCAGTTGTTATTGTTTGCATAAGGTTTCTGTCGTGGCGTTGCAAGATAGGACTACGAGGCGGTACCGTGCAGTTCTTTGCTTCTTCATTTTTACTAGTAGTTCAAAATTCTTTAGGCTGATAAACATGCATAAATCACAGGAAATACGCAACATTTATCCTGCGCAAACAAAATGCCGAGGGTCGAACGGCGCGGACCAACAAAAATAAACTGTGCACTGCCGAGGGTCGAACGACTCGAACCATAAATGCATCTATTTTCCCCGCTCGCGAATCGATCATGCGATGCGGTCAACATAATAATAATAAAGCTAACCTGCTCGCAAATCATACATGCGACTCAGGTGCTCATAAGTACACGTATTCACATAATAATCCGCAATTTAATCAATGAAACAACTTGTCAAGAAAATGATAAAATTCTCTTTAGGTGAACATGAAGATAATACTTAAATCGTTTCTGGAAAATTCAATTGTCAAGTTTGATAAGGTTCTAAATATCACCGATTCATCCGAAACACAACTATACAAGGAAGGAGCCATTCTCTTCTCAAATGATTAAGGAAACTAAGCTCTGACCTTTTTAAGTATTCAATTATTAACTCGATAATATCACTAGACTAATATCATTGATACAATCACAAGTACAACAAGTAAGGCATGCTAGTGGGTCCTAGACTACCCGGACATGGCATAACAATAGCTACGCACGGACTCCCATCACCTCGTGCGTACGTAGCCCCCGCAAGTAATAGCATATATTAATTTAGTTCACCTATGAGGACAATTCCCCCTCACAAAGTTAGAAAGGAGACTTACCTCGCTCCGAAGATTCATAACCGGATTCCAAGCCCTTCCAACGACTCCAAAGGATGCACAACGCCCCAACACTACCAAATAACGGGCAAAGCAATGAAAATTCACTCTAATACTTGTAACAAATTTAAATAATATACTTTCTCAGCTCCGCGCAGTGAATTCACCAAAATGCCCTCAGGCCCACGTGCACGGAATCCGAAATTTCCCGAAGATGAACTCTACCCATAACCCTACAAGTTCAAATATATAATTTACTCAAATATTCATACTCAATTCGTGGCTAAAATAAAATTTACCTAATTTCTAGGTTTCCATAAAAATTCCCAAATTTTCCTCAATTTCTCATATCTAATCCATTTAATAATCTTGCATTTAACTTAGAAACGTTAATAAATTACTTACCTTGTGATCTCTGATGAAAATCCCTCCTAGAAGCTCCCCACAATCGCCCATGCCAAGATGAAAATGGGAGAAGCAATGAAAATTTCTTATTTTAAAACATTCTGCCCAGGCCGATATCTGCACCTGCGATCAACTTCTCGCACCTGTGATCCCGCAGGTGCGCCCAAACATCCGCACCTGCGGCCTCCTCAGCCCCTAGCCAAACTCGCACATGCGCCCCACTGTCCGTATCTGCGCCTTCGCAGGTGCGGAAATTACATCGCACCTGCGCTCCTAGCCAAGCCACCAAAATCTCGCACCTCAGGTGCCAAAGCCGCTCATGCGGCTCCGCACCTGCGGCCAAAGCCTTGCGGGTGCGGTTACACCAGATCACAACAAACTTCAGCTTTCTTCAACTTCAAATATTGATCTGTTAACCACCCGGAATCCACTTGAGGCCCCCGGGGCCCCGTCCAATTACACCAACCTAATCCAAAACATAATGCGGACTTGACCCAAGCCTCAAATCACATCAAACAACGCCGAAATCACGAATCGCACTAAAATTCTACTTTTATGAACTTGAAATTTCAAACTTTCACTTCCGATGTCGAAACCCGTCAAATCACCTCCGATTGACCCCAAATTTTGCGCACAAGTAATATTCAACATTATGGACATGCTCCAACTTCCGGAATCGCATTCCGACCCGATATCAAAATTTCCACTTCCGGTCGGATTCTTCAAAACCTTCAAATGTCTATCTTTAGCCAAATGACTTCAAAATAACCTACAAACATTCGAATTCACTTTCAATCACGCTCCCGACTCCAGAATCACCATACGAAGCTATTCCCAGACTCGGAATCCCAAACGAACATCAATATCTCTGAAATGCGCTTCAAGCCAAACTTAGGAATTTCCTTCAAAATGCTGACTTCCACAATATACGCCGAAACGCTCTCGGGTTACCCAAAACCTTATCCGGACATACGTCAGAGTCCGAAATCATCTTACGAACCTGCTGGAACCTTCAGATCCTGATTCCGGGGTCGTTTACTCCAAATTCCAATCTTAACCGAACTGCCTGAATCTCAACTCCGACCATACGCACAAGTCATAATACCTGAAATGAAGCTGTTCATGACTTCCAACCGCTGAACGACGCGATATAGCTCAAAACTACCGGTCGGGTCGTTACAATATATATACATAAACCTTTAAAACATACGCCTCTGTGGGCATCATCATCATCATATCGTACCCCGCTGTAATAGGCTTGGTAAAACGTACCCGACCACGTGGAGCTCGATAAAATTAAACTGATAAGTGGTTACACAATAGGTGTTGTACCCGGTTCGGTAGAGTAAAATAGAAACGTATATATACAATGCATGCATGACTCATTGGAATAATATTCTCAACCTTTCGGAGTGACGTAAGGTCGATATTCTCCACACACATTATTAGGACTAACGCTTCATCAAGAATCTTATAAGAATCAGGAAGTACCAACAACATTGATAACATAAGAATAAGAGATGCAACCTCAACATCATGTCACGACCCAAAATCCCACCTTCAGGCCATGACTGCGTCTAACATTGAACCCGCTAGACAAGCCAACGTTTGAACTAAATAAAACTCATTAACAACTAAAACGAACAAGATACCTAAGGCATCGATGGTCCGCAATGTGAAGGTTAACAAATAACCAACATATAACATAGCAATTTCGAAATAAAACCCATATACAAATCCCAGATCTGGTGTCACACACTCACGAGCTGTCTAAGAGATTACTAAAAACAAAGGTCTGAAAATAAGTACATAGGACTGTCTTTGAATATAAAGTAAGACAGAGCTGAAAGTGGAGTAGAAGGTGACGCCAAGGCCCACGAACGTCTGCGGGTCTACCTCGATGTCTCCTGTATGAACTGATGAGATGCTCCGACCGTCAGTGATCACCGGGTTCGGCTGCGTATTCTACACAACATAAAGAAGTGCAGGTGTAGCATCAGTACAACCGACCCCATGTACTGAGTAAGTGCCGAGCCTAACCTCGACGAAGTAGTGACGAGGCTAGGACCGACAACAATATGTGTACCTGTGCAATTCTATATAATAAAAGGAGAATATTGACAGAAATAAGCAAGTAAGACAGATACGAGGATAACATGCTGGGGGTAAAAGGGGCTACAACATGCTAGTACGGTAAAACAGGGTAATAACTGAAATGTAAAGATAAAGGCAGGCATTTAACTCATCAAAACATATAATGAACCACAAAAGGCACGGCATGTCCCCTCGTGCATAACCTCACAATCACTCGGCACAGAATGTTCCCTCGTGCACATATAATAACACTCGGAACAGAATGTCCCCTCGTGCATAACCTCACAATCACTTGGCACAGAATGTCCCCTCGTGCATATATAATAACACTCGGCACGGAATGTCCCCTCGTGCACATATAATAACACTCGGCACAGAATGTCCCCTCGTGCGTGTAAATAGTCGATGATCAACACGGCACGTCCCCTCGTGTGATGAGTAACAAACAGTCAGCACGACATGTCCCCTCGTGCGACAAATAATAAACAAAGCAACAATATAATGTAAAAGTCAAAACTAGGCAGTCTCAAGTGCATGGAGATACTCAATACAGTTCTATTGCCCCGGCAAGGGGAAACCATCAATTACAAACTCAACAAAATGCCCGACAGGGGTCTCAGCTATAACCAACCTCGCATCAGAAATACAATTTCAACAGTGTAAGCCTCAACTGAAACAAATAACTCAATGACACTCCACGTCATGAAACAACCTCAAGGTATCACTTTTAATTCATCAGTTACTCATAGAGCGGAGAATATTAAGAACACAGTAAGTTTCATCACAATTGACTCACGGGCATGCTTGACCGCAACATATAGGCACTCGTCACCACGCCTATACGTTGGACATGAGTTACACATAGCAAATAAGACTCTATACCTAATCCCTCAAGCTAAGGTTAGGCCAAACACTTACCTCGGCTCCGAAAATGCAAGTCAAGCCTCAATCACAGCCTTTCTTTTAGAGTCCGACTCCGGAATTGTATTATCTAGACATAATCAACCCAAGTATATCAATAATGGCTCAATAAATCAAACCCATAGCCTAATTATTTATTTCAAAGCATTCTTCCTAAGATTCCAAAATTTGACCCCGGGCCCGCTTGGTCCAAACACGAGGCTCGGACCAAAACCCGATCACCCATAACCCCACGAGTTAGAGTATATAATGTGTTTTAAGATTCAACCCCAAATTGAGGTTGAATCACCCAAAATTCTCAAAAACCCAACTCTACCTAAAATCCCTAAATTTCTACCTTGATTTCATGATTTAGACTTAGATTCTATTGTTTGATGAAGGAAAATGGAAGTATTTAGAGTGAAAGTCAGTTACCCAAGTGGTTATGGAGGTAGAAGGGCTTAGAGGTTGTCAATGGGGCTTGGAGAGGAAGTAGATGGAGCAAAATATGGAATTCCCGTAATGAACATTCTGTTTTTGGCCTTTTAAATAACTGGGCGAAAATGTGCATCGCGATCGCGGGAATGGGATTGCGATCGCGGAGAGTCTGGTTCCCACGCACTGCGATCGCGGATGAAAGAATGCGATCGCGAAAAAGAACCTGGGATCCCCCCTCACTACGATCGCGAAGAAGTGATTGTGATCGCATAGCCTAAGGACCCCACCCTATGCGATCGCGAACTAGACCTTGTGATCGCGTAGAGTACCTAGCCAGCCCCCGCCCAAACATCCTATACCTCTATGCGATCGCGAACAGTGCTATGCGATCGCATAGAGGAACTGACCTCCCCTTCACCTATCTGTATGCGATCGCAGAGGGACCTACGCGATCGCATAGAGTAAAACCTAAAACACCAGCAACAGCCACAAAAAAACAGATTTTTTTCATGTTTTCACACCCCGTTAGCTACCCGACACTCACCCGAGCCCTCCGGGCTCAAAACCAAAAACACACACGACTCCCAAAACATTATACGGACTTGTTCAAGCTTTTAAATCATCAAAATATCATCAATTTCATCGAATTAAACCTCGAAACTCTTAGAATTTTCTCAAATTTCATTAACTTCTAAATTTCCCATTTTTAATCCGAATCACGTCGTTTCAAGTCCATTTCACACCAAATTTCACAGATAAGACAAATAACATATAATAAACTTGTTTCGGGCTCCGGAACCTTAATACGGGCCCGGTAACACGGTTTTCACTTAATAATTCATTTTCAAATTCCTTTATTATTTCCAGAAAATAATTTCCTTTAAAAAATTCATTTCTCGGGTTTGGGACCTCGGAATTCGACTCTGGGCATACGCCCAAGTCTTATATTTTCCTACGGACCCTCCGAGACCGTCACATCACGGGTCCGGGTCCGTTTACCAAAAATGTTGACCAAAGTCAACTTTATTCATTTAATTATCACAAATTCCATCTTTAATCCAATTTCAGTATAAGGACTTCCCGGCTACACGCCCGGGCTGCGCACACATACCGAGGTGAGATTAACGGAGGCTTTCAGGGCCTTGGAACACAGATTTAGCTAGAATTACATTAGGATGACCTTTTGGGTCATCACACATCAATTGTTCCATAAGGGAAACAACGTAAGTACTGCTAGATTCTAAGAGTAGAGTATCTTTGGAAGCTCGTTCACTGCATTATGTACATCGGAGTCGTGCAAAAGAAGGAAAGGGATAGCCTTACATACCTTGTATATACTGCCCCAAACTCAAGCTATGAAAATTTCACGACTCCTTAGTCTTAAATAAGAGAAACGACACTATCATTATCATTTAAGCATCATAACAACTATGTATCGACCACAACCGATTTTACGATGAAACGGACAACACCTCCCCTATATATATGACTTCACACAAGTCAAAACAATCACCAAACCTCCAAAACAACATCATTAATAATCATATTGAGCCTCCTAAAATATTCCACCAACCAACAACATTACTATCAAGACTTTCAATATATATTTCACAAGTTCTAGCTTCAATGACTTAGTCGTAACTTGGATAATCTTAAATACATGTAGAGTAAGAGGTTCCTCACCTTTAAAGAGAAATAAAAACTCCAAATTGAACTTAATTGTCCCTGAAATATCCCTCCAATGCTGCCACAACAACAAGGAAGCGAAACCAGCAATCAATTAGGTGTTTTGGTACTAGAATCACTTTAGAAGGCTTGAAATCACTTAGGGTTGATATTAAAAACTTGAGGGATTATTTACAGAACATAAACCCCTTAAAATAACCTCCCACACGAGCTTGAACAACACAAAAATGAGCAACAACAATAAGAACAAGAAACTTACTAGCGCCACGGGATTCCTGACACTTGATTTGTGTTGTTTGCCCTTTGATTGGGTCTTGAATCTTGAGAGAACCTTAAGAGGGTGTTTCTAGGGGTCTAAGGTCTAAATATACTGAAAATGAATGACTTAAAACGGGTTCTAGGCATATTATATATATCCATATATCTTAAACCGACTATGTGGGACCCATAGAGAGGTGCATATCGCTGTCTCGTGAAAATGTGAATATCTCTCTACTCTGATATCGTATCGATGAACGGTTAGATGCGTTGGAAACTAGACTCGTAGATATTCAATTTGGTGGGTAGATCACCCATTAATTCTAAGTGTATATGAATGAAAAGCTTAGTAACATTTGACCTAAAGTTTAAGTAAAATTATGAACCTAAGTTGCGACAATTCTTGTCGACTTTTATTTCATAACTTGTTTGACTTCAAGACTATGATACGGATATTATATGATTCAAATACCATAAAATACGACCTCTTGAGAATATTAAGCACCCCTAGGTTTTCCAAGAATACGAGTTACAACATCCTTGATTTGTTTAACTTCTAATACTTGTTAATCACCCTTTTACACTCTTGTATCATTTAAGATCAATAGGATTAGCTTCTTATCATTTTAAAGATAATTTCTTCTTAGATTTACGTTGACTAACTTATGGCATGAACCAACGTATGCGAATATGAGTTGTAACACCATCCCCCCTCCCTTAGGAACATTCGTCCTCGAATGTAAGGGTTTATGGGGAGCCTAACTCATCGTGGACTCCAACCTAAATTTCCGTCCGAGTTTTTTCCTATAAAATGGATACTATACAAACTTGCAAGCAGTTAAACACAATGTATTGCCTTGCAAGCCTACAAAAAGCATTATGGATATGTACATTATCTGCATATCTATCACGACTCAAAATCCCACCTACAGGCCGTGATGGCGTCTAACGTTGAACCCGCTAGACAAGCCAACGTTTTGACTAAATTGACTTATTAACAGTTAGAATAAAAAAATAACTGGAACACTTATAATAGAAATGCGTAAGTAATACAAAATTCAAGAACTAAATATAAATCTCGTGATAGTTTTCCTTAAGTACAACCCTAGAAACCGTTATCACAATCTCACGAACAGTCTAAGAGTTTACTAAATATAATGTTTTGAAATAAGTAGATACAAATGTCTTGGAACTACTAAAATAAGACAGCAAAATGAGAGAAAAGGGTAAGATGTGACGCCAAGGCCTTCGAACGTCTGTATGACTACCTCGGTGTCGCCGTGGACTGAAGGATACTCCCTCGCTCAGTGTCCACTGGGTCTGCCTCCGTAATCTGCACAACATAAAGAAGTGCAGATGTAGCATCATTACAACCGACCCCATGTACTGAGTAAGTGTCGAGCCTAACCTCGGAGAAGTAGTGACGAGGCTAGGACGCGACAACGAATAACACCTGTGCAATCCAATAATATAACAGGAAATAATGACAGGAAATAAGCAAGTAAATACAACAACGGGGGATGACATGCTGGGAATGAAGGGCAACAACTAACTGAAACAGCAGGACAAAATCACGGTTGAAATGTAATAATAACAGCAGGAAGTACAGCTCTGAACAAGTAAATAAGCGGAAACGGCACGACATGTCCCCTTGTTCAATAACCTCACAATCGCTCGGCACGGAATGTCCCCCCATGCATAAGTAATAATCACTCGGCACAGAATGTACCCTCGTGCATAACCTCACAATCACTCGGCACAGAATGTCACCTCGTGCATAAATAATAATCACTGGGCACGGAATGTCCCCTCGTGCATAAAAAACAATCACTCAGCACGGAATATCCCCTCATGCATAACCTCACAGTCCCTCGGCACGGAATGTCCCCTCATGCGTAACATATGTAATGCAACAATTGAAAGGAAATACAATAATAGGAAACCTCAAATGTACAGAAATAATCAGCAAGTATTGTTTCGTCCCGGCAAACGACACAACTATAACCAATCTCACTCAGAGGTATAATTAAACGGATAATTCTCAGTCGAAAGAATGATCAATAACAATCTACATCATGATATATCCTCAATGTATCACTTCCGGGATAACAATTAATTCATAACAAGAGAATATCAAAGAACATTATGAAAATCATCATGTTTGACCCACGGGCATGCTCGACCACAACATATAGGTACCTGTCACTTCACCTATACGTTGGACATGGAATAACACATAGGAAATAAGACTTTATACCTATTCCCTCAAGCTAAGGTTAGGCCAAACACTTACCTCGGCTCCAAGAATGCAAATCAAGCCTCTAACACCGCTTTTCCTCTCGAATCTGACTCTGAAACAATCGTATCTAGACATAATCAACTCAATAATATCAATAATTATTCCACAATTCAATTCCAAAGCCTAATTATAGATTTTCCAACATTCTTCAAAAATTTCCAAAATTTGATCCCAGGCCTGCTTGGTCCAAATACGAGGTTGGGACGAAAAAACCTGATCACCCATTCCCCCACGAGCCAGAATATATAATTTGTTTTGAAATCCGACCCCAAAACGAGGTTGAATTTCCAAAAATTCAAAAATTCCTAACTCTATCCAAAATCCCAATTTCTACCTTTAATAACATGTTTTTAGGCCTAAAATCTAGTGGGTGTTTATGAAAAATGTAAAGAAACAAGTTAAAGATCACTTACATAAGAGGTTATGGTGGAAGAATTGCTTCAAAATAGTCTATGGGGTTTGGAGAAGAAGAGGGTTATGAGTTTTGGGTGAAATCCCGTTTTGATTCTATTTTTAGGTATTAAAAATCATTGGGCGAAAATAACTCTCTGCGTTCGCGCTAAAGGGCCCGCGTTCCCACAGGACACCCCCCTGACTCTCCGCGATCGCACACACACTGGCGCGTTCGCACAGTGTGTTTGTGCTTCCCAGCCCTCAGCCCCTCTAGCCCTATGCGTTCGCACCTGGTTGGGTGTGTTCCCACAATGCTGCCTAACTGACCCTCCGCGATCGCATCCATCTTGTTGCGTTCGCATAGACCATTTTGACCTTGATCCCCAGACCCCACTTTTACCCTGTGCATTCACACTCCCTTGAGTGCGTTCGCGTAGGGTAAATCCCTTGACACCAAAAAACAGTGATTACACCAGATTTTCTAATGCATTTTGCACTCCGATACCTACCCGAAACTCACCCGAGCCCTCGGGGCTCAAAACCAAATATACACACAACCACTAAAACATCCTACGGAATTATTCGAGTAATCAAAACACCAAAATAACACCATAAACACTGAATTAAACCTCAAAATCTATAGAATTTCTCAAAACTTCGTTAACCTTCAAATTTCCCATTTTTAGTCCGAATTACCTCAACTGAGTCTGTTCCTTACCAAAATTCACAGGTAGCACATAATAAACATATTGAACTTGTTCCGTGCTCCAGAACCATAATACGGTCCTGATAACATAGGTTTCACATCAATTCTCATTTTCAAAAACCTTTATATTTTTCAGAAAACAATTTTCTTTAAAAATTCATTTCTCAGACTTGGGACCTCGGAATTCGATTCCGGGCATACGCCCAAGTCCCAAATTTTCCTACGGACCCTCTGGGTTTGTCAAATCACGAGTCCGATTCTGTTAACCAAAAAATGTTGACTAAAGTCAACTTTATTTAATTAATTATCAAAAATTCAACATTTTATCAGTTTTCCACGTCAAGGCTTCTCGTCTACGCGCCCGGGATGCGCACACACATCAAGGTGAGTTAAACGGAGGCTTTCAGGGCCTCGGAACACAGATTTAGTTAAGATTACACGGGATGACCTTTTGGGTCATCACAATCTCCACCTCCAAAATAAACTTTCGTCCTCGAACGGACATAGAAAAGTACCTGAAACATGGAAAAGATGGGGATATCGGCTCCGCATATCGGACTAGGACTCCCAGGTAGCTACCTCAACATGATGACCTCTCCAATGAACACGAACCGAAGGATAACTCTTCGATCTCAACCGTCGAACCTGCCGAGCTAATATGGCTACCGGCTCCTCCTCATAAGACAAATCCTTGTCAAACAGGAAACCACTAAAGTCAAGTACATGAGATGGGTCCGCAATGTACCTCCGAAGCATAGATACGTGAAACTCCGGATGCACGGCTGATAAACTACATGGCAAAGCAAGTCTGTAGGCCACCTCTCCTACCGTATCCAGAATCTCAAATGGACCAATGTACCTAGGGCTCAACTTGCCCTTCTTTCCGAAACTCATCACAGGCCCTTCATGGGCGACACCCGAAGAAATACCCGGTCTCCTATCATAAATGCCAAATCTCGAACTCTGTGATCCGCATAACTCTTCAACCTGGACTGAGCTGTATAAAGTCTATCCTGGATGATCTTCACCTTGTCAAAGGCATCCTGGACTAACTAAGAACCCAACAATCTAGCCTCTCCCGACTTAAACCATCCGACTGGCGACCGACACCACCTACCATACAACACCTCATACGGAGCCATCTAGATTCTTGACTGATAGCTTTTGTTGTAGGCAAACGTAGCTAAAGGCAAGAACTGGTCCCATGAACCTCCAAAATCAATGACACAAGCCCGCAACATATCCTCGAAAATCTGAACAGTACGCTCGGACTGTCCGTCCATCTATGGATGAAATGATGTGTTCAAATCAACCCGTGTGCCCAACTCACACTGAAATGTTCTCCAAAAATGGGAGGTAAACTGAGTACCTCGGTCAAGTATTATTACGCCCCGCAATATTACGATTATGTTACGTCTTACAGTATAATATTGCGATGATGTTATGCTTCACAATATTAAATTACGACGATGTTGCACCCTGTAGTATTGTACGTTGAATTTTTCGTAAGGTATTTGACATCAGTCCAAGGAAAAGATAGTTTGGAGATTATAAGAATTATGCTATTTCAAACAATTCATGAGTAAATTCGTGAAGGTGAGAGGGTAAGAAAATCGAAGGAAATGAATTCCGTGGAAATTTGGCATTTTGGGATGAAATACGACCGAGCTAAAAGAGCCGGCATTTATGAACTAGTACCATACAAGGTACCACATGGCCATGATGGTCAAAGGCAAAATGGTCTTATGAAGCTCTGAAAGATTTTATTAACGTACTTTTTATGCATTGCATTCATGTGCATTGACCCATGACCAGATGGAGTTATATACGCATATATATGTATGTATATATATGTATATGGGATATGGGAAAGGTTACGGCGTTACATACGCACCACCACTTGATAAACTGGTATATGATGATGATGTTGCCCACAATGGCTGAAATATGATTCAAACGGAGTAATATACGCGTATATACATATATATGATTCAAACGGCATAATATACGCGTATATATGTATATATGATTCAAACGACATTATATGCACGTATATATTCATGTATATATATGTATATGGGATATGGGAAAGGTTATGGCGTTATATACGCACCACCACCTGATCCGCTGATATACGATGATGATTTTTCTCACAGTGGTCGATATGATATGATGGGATGCCCTCAGAGGCTGATGATGTTATGAAATATGTACCTATGCACGACATGACATTCATACGCATATGCATGATGCTAAAAGTAATTTATGATTTACAAAGTCATTCAGGCTTACAGGTTGAGTCATGTACTCTATATTTCTTCCATGTCTCTTATGTACTTATTCATGTGCCTTACATACTCGGCACATTATTTGTACTAACGTCCCTTTTGCCCGGGGATGCTACATTTCATGCCCGTAGGTCTCGATAAACAGGTCGAGAGCCCTCCAAGTAGGCTATCAGCTGAGCGGAAAATGTTGGTGCACTCCATTTGCTTCAGAGTTGCTTGTTTGGTTAGTATGATTTAGATGTGTATTGTTTGGTATGGCGGGACTCTGTCCCAACCTTTATGATGTTTATGTACTATTAGAGGCTTGTAGACATATGTCGTGTATATAAAGGATTGTACGGCCTGGGCGGCCTATGTTTTGAGTTTATAAAGGATTATGTTGGCCTATTAGGCCCGTATGTCATGTGTATGTAATGATGTAATAAGAAAGATACGTTACATTGGTACTCGGTTGGGTAAGGTACCGGGTGCCCATTGCGGCCCATCGATTTGGGTCATAACAAAAGTGGTATCAGAGTTGTTCTGTCCTAGGGAGTCTACAAGCCGTGTTTAGTAGAGTCTTGTTTATGGGTGTGTCGTGTACCACATTTATAAGCATGAGGCTACGGGACATTTATGATTGTCACTCTTCCTTCTTACTCTAGATCGTGTGATAGAGCTCAATTGTAAGAACTCAATTTCCTAAACTCTATCTTATTCGTAATACAACGATTCCTACATCCAGAAGGACAGTTGATAAGAGATTGAATGCGGCTGTGGAAGAATTGAGTTAGAGGAACTCAATTTTTGCATCATGCTTATGATGGATAAATATGGGGTATTCAGCAGATCATGTGTATACTAAGACGTGTAAGCCTCTTGATAAGGAGCCTTAAAGCAAGAATATTTATCCATCTTTATGGTGAAAGAAAATGATTTTAAGAAGTAAAAGAAGCAAGGTGAAGAAGGGTACGAGGCATCGAGTTAATGAAGATTATCAGTATTACAGTTCCAGCAGAAAAATATAAGGATTGAGAGTTACCCTCAATAGTTATAGAGGTATGTACAATTGGCCGTACCCATCTCAGTTATGCCCTATGGGGGCTAACATGTGCAGTTTAAGAAAAGGATGGAACATCACGATCCAGCTGGGGTTAGAGTAAGCCAAAATGGTGAATGGATTGTTTGCGTTAGTTGACATTTCAGAAGGATATTGCAAGAGTGCTAGTAAATATCCTTGTGCGAACCCAGATGGTACACTCTAAAATAGTGCAGCCCGATATGAGTACTACAAAGACATGCATTATAAGCCTTGAAGGGATAAATATTACCTCAGTGTGGCTCGCGTCCCTAGTAAAGCGAGAACGCTAAGCAACTTGAAGAGCCACTAGATGGAGCAAAGGGGATCTAAAACAAAAAGGATGCCTTGTTAAAGTTTTCAGAATAAGGTAATAGAAAGAAATAATAGCAGGAAAATAAGAAGAGAGTTAATGAAGCATTATGAGTGAGATCTGATACATGGATGACAACGGTAGATTAAAAAGATGACAGTATTACAGAGTCCATAAATAAGGAAAGGAAAATACGAGAGGTATCAGCCCTTGAGGCAACAAAAGAGTATAGGTCTTGAAGTCACATCTCATTTCGAGAAATAAGTTCGTGACTCTAACGTAATTACCAGAAAGAAAAGTAAGACCCCGAAGTAATAGAAATTAGTGTGGATAGGTGAACAAGATAAACTAAACATGAATTAGGGACTGGGTGATTTGATAATGGTTGGCATAATGAGAATTTCATATTGCGTTCCGACAATAATAGAATGGACAACAGAAGAAGATTAATGAGAAATTCAGAGAATGGTCAATTAGGAAGACACTTTCCTAAAGAAAGCAATATGAGCGATGTTAAGCTTAAGGGACTATATGTGTCAGTGACACTAAGTGTCACCCTCGTAAGGAATTTTTTTGTCCTTGGTACAGAAGGATTACCACAAGGTGAGTAAGGGTTATCGATGATGTTAAAAGACGCCAAATATGGAGAGGTAAAACATTTATACATAAATCATCATAGTACTAAATCTGAGTACTCCCCTAAATGGGGGAATATGGAGTGATGTGGCATTAAGAATAAATTAAGTTGTTCTAGTAACTATGGAATGGAAAGGAAGAGTGTGAAAAAAAAATGAGAAAGGAATGAGATTGCCTTATCTAAATCCTACAGATAGGCTATGATTCCAGAACGTTATGTAAGCACGACGTCAGAAAAAGGAAGTAAGGGTTCCTTCCCGGAAGGTTATTGATAAATAAGGAGCCAATGCAAGAGGTAAGTTAAGACAAAGGAAATAACCCAAGAGCGATTACGCGAGGTAATGATATGAGAATGGGTCAACGAGTATGTAGTAGTTGATTTAGGAAGAGCCTCGTTATGGCTTCTCAAGAGGATACCGACAAATCAACATGTCGTGCAAGATAAATATAGAAAACAATCCAATATAGTGAATTCAGCCTCGCAATTATAACATTATAATACATGAGAAATATTCAGATAGGAGTCGGGGCAGTTAAAGGTACCGTATGAGTTTTATGGAAATAAAAGAGAGTTCCACTAGGAAAATAGTCAAATTATCAATTTCGAATAACCCTACAAGCACATGAGTGTGGAGGTAAATAAATAAGGGTAAATGTAGGCGAGTACGAACATCAAAAATTCTATCAGGAATATGATGTAATGCGCCCGTAACTTTACAAGAGTCAGAGGATCTTCCCGAAATACTACAATGAAAGACTAGCTGAGGAATTAAGGAAGAAGGCATCAACCTAATCTCAGTGACATGAGAAGGAAGAGGTCTTATAACAAAAGTCTCACTACAACATTGTATGCACGCTATATGAAAGGGGCACTTACCGTGGCTAACGAACGGGAAGTAAAGTCAAAAGTAATGTTTGAGATCATATGAGTTGCACGAAAATTTCTGCATGCGTGGGAACTAAGATAAGCTAAGTATGCACGCAGCAACGAGGCAAACACCAGAAAAGTAATAGCTTGTGTTTAAAGAAAAGTGAGAAGGACCAAAAAATCATTTGATAAATGATCCAAAGTTAGCTACGTTATGAGCGCACTTAAGATTTCGGAGTATTATCCACGCAACATATATGTAAACAATCATACAACCATAGATGACTTTGGTATAAGTAGAACTGAGCCCATGGCATAGTCAAAGGAATCAGTTGTTAGAAAATTGTATCATGGATATTCCATAACGCTCATGAAGGGCTAAAGTAATAGCATGAGCCGCAGATTAGAAGATAGCTTAAGCCTACATAAAGGTTGATCAGAGGGAAGAGAAAACTAAAGGCTTACATCAACTAAGTAAATCAAGAGTCTGATTACTGGACCCAGAAAATTATAGACCTCATGATTGAGAACATTGCTGGATCGCTCTTAATATCAGAGGTGCAAGAGAGATATTACAACAACAATATTCTATAACGGCTATACGATAAATCCAATTAGATGAAGTACTAGCCTCATAAGAAGTCAGTATGAAGCTCCTATCGAATTGTGTATGCCCAGAGGTGCAAGATCTTCAAGTTATGGATGAGAATTATACATATGTGGAAGGGAGGTCATGAATGAAATAGAAGATACAATGCAAGATTTTAAGGTAGTAAGGTAAAGGTGAAAAACGTACAAGACACTCAGATGCAGAAGGTTGTGAATTGTCCTTACATCAAATAGAAGGCTAGAAGTGCGGGGATCCAATATCCAGGAATGATAGCGGCATCGTCAATGGCATATCTTCTAGTCGATGATTTCTAGGTATCGAGAGGTCTAGTTAAGAAAGTAAAGAAGAGATAGAGAGGATGTGATGTCTCGCTTCATGTTCTAAAATAACACAAGGAAATTCAAGCAAGTTGAAGGAATATTACGAGTAGTATAAATAGATATGTATAACTCGCAAGCTAAAGTATGGTAAAGCGACAAGGTTTTGGGAAGACAAGAGTAAGGATAAGAAAGTGCAGTGAGAAGGTGACTAGAATGGATTAGTCCTCAGGATTAGGCCCATGAAAACAAGGGAGCTGATGGCTTCTCTATATTATAGTAAGCTTAATATAGCCTAAATTAACTCAATGGAGTTACTCTCCATAAGTAGCATTTAAAAGAGATGGAATGCTGCCCTAATAGTAGAATAAGGGTGTAACTGTAGTAGATAAAGAATGAAGTTTGGTCTTTTGATTGAGTAATGATTTGAAAAAAATAGAAGAATAAGGGATTCATGAATTGTATGGGATTAAAATACCCACGTAAGAGAATCACCTTGGGATGCTATAGAATACGGTTATTGAAGTACAATATCGCCGCTAAATAGATCAGGAAAATCACTTCGAATATTCCTTGATGCAACGTAAGCCTTAGTGGAAAGGTATTACATAAGAAGTTTCAAGTTATCAGCGGTATATTGTAGATCAATATTGAGGTGAATCAACAATGGATGGACAAAAGTCACAAAGTATAAGATGAGACTAGACCATCAGTCTTAAGGATAAGCAACGAGAGTAATCTGGAGTTGGTTGCAGAACTCTCTAACGATAAATCGATGTAAGAATTATGGTATAGTATAACCTACGTAGATGCAGTAAAGTCATACGAATGGGTAACCAGGTCTATGAAATAAATTATAGCCATATTCGCAAGTTCTACCAAGTACCGAGCGAGGAACTTCAGTACACCTATAGATGCCTAGAGAGGCATCCTATTAAGCCTTGTATACGTTCACCAAGTAAAGCCAAGAGATTGGCTAAAAGCTGAAGGAAAAAGGATAGAAGAGTCGCATAGGCACACTTACAAGGTCAATATCGTAGAGGGTGCATGATAGAAGGTAGTAACAATTACGAAATTAAAAAGAATTCGGTCAAAAGTCATGGCATGGGAAAGAGTCCTAAAGGGGGGAATGTCCTGGCCTTTGAATTTATTCACAGAACAACTGCCTAAATGGAAAGGAGAGTATTAAGGCATTCAAAAGAGCTATAAGTTATGAAAATGATAATAGCATCAGTCAACATTCGAGGACAATGTTCCAAAGGGGGGAATGATGTTAGGCCCCGTAATATTACGATGATGGTACGTCCTACAATATTATATTACAATGATGTTATGCTTCGCAGTATTAAAGTACGACGATGTTGTACCCTGTAGTATTGTACGTTGAATTTGTCGTAAGGTAATTGACATCAGTCCAAGGAAAAACTTATTTGGAGATTATAAGAATTATGCTATTTCAAACAAGTGATGAGTAAATTCGTGAAGGTGAGAGGGTAAGAAAATCGAAGGAAATGAATTCCGTTGAAATTTGGCATTTTGGGATGAAATACGGCCGAGCTAAAAGAGCCGGTATTTATGGACTAGTACCATACAAGGTACCACATGGCCATGATAGTAAGGTATATAAGATATGTGAAAAGTGAGTAATATCCTAAGTAAGTTGAAATATTTTTCAATTATGTGAGTAATTGATTAATTATTGGGTAATGAGACATTACCTAATTAATTAATATCTGGTGGATTAATTAAGAAAAAGAATTTGGATAAGAACCCAAATAATTGACGTGGCAGACCACCAATTCAAAATTTGTGACTCATATGCCACTAGGATAAGTGGCAAGTCTTAACAATATGTGTCATTTCCATTTTAATAAAGGAAAGCCACTAATGTTTGTCATATCTATCCTTAAGAAACGCAAGACAAACATACATCCTTATATGCATTCAAAAGTAAATATTGGTATCTTACAAACTGAAGTCATAAACGTAAAGCAAGATAAGAATCTTCAACAATTCATAAAGTGATTAACGGGAACGTTACTGTTCCAGCAAAGAGGCCATACAAACGTTTGATCAAATTCACCAAAATGAGATGTTCTACATCTATCAAGTAGCGATCTTCAACAAGGAATTCATGTGAAGTTATGAGGATTTTTCTCTACTCCGATCTTGCTGTCACGTGTTTTGTCGCAATTATCGTGTGTTAGAGGAATTATCAAGAGAATCGAATCAGGTATGTTAAGGCTATCCCTTCTTTCTTTTGGCATGATCCATGCGATACGAACGAAACGTGCAAATGCACAAATTCCATAAATGACTCTATTCATAGAAGTATTAGAGATATGTATGTTCTTGAATTTCCATGTGTCATAATATTTTATCATCTGTTCATGGGTCTCAGAAAAAAATATGAAAGTTGAAAAGAGTTTACTTTATGATATTACTCAAAGGAAAAATGGTCTTATGAAGCTCCGAAAGATTTTATTAACGTACTTTTCATGCATTGCATTCATGTGCATTGACCCATGACCAGATGGCATTATATACGCGTATATATGTATGTATATATATTTATATGGGATATGGGAAAGGTTACGGTGTTATATATGCACCACAATCTGATCAACTGGTATATGATGATGATGTTGCCCACAACTGGTATACGTGTTTATATGTATATATGATTCAAATGGCGTCGTATACGCGTATATATGTATATATGATTCAAACGAAGTTATATACGCGTATATATTTATGTGTATATATGTATATGGGACATGGGAAAGGTTATGGCGTTATATACGCACCACCACCTGATCTGCTAGTATACGATGATGATTTTGCCCACAGTGGCCGATATGATATAATGGGATGCCCTCAGAGGCTGATGATGTTATGAAACATGTACCTATGAACGACATGACATTCATACGCATATGCATGACGCTAAAAGTAATTTATGATTTACAAAGTTATTCAGGCTTACAGGTTGAGTCATGTACTCTATATTTCTTCCATGTCTCTTATGTACTTATTCATGTGCCTTACATACTCGGTACATTATTTGTACTGACGTCCCTTTTTGTTGGGGACGCTGCATTTCATGCCCGCAAGTCCCGATAGACAGGTCGAGATCCCTCCAAGTAGGCTATCAGCTCAGCGGAAGATGTTGGTGCACTCCATTTGTTTCGGAGTTGCTTGTTTGGTTAGTATGATTTAGACGTGTATTGTTTGGTATGGCGAGACTCTGTCCCAACCTTTATGATGTTTCTGTACTCTTAGAGGCTTGTAGACATATGTCGTGTATATAAAGGATTGTACGGATTGGCCGGCCTATGTTTTGAGTTTATAAAGGATTATGTTGGCCTATTAGGCCCGTATGTCATGTTTATGTAATGATGTAATAAGAAAGATACGTTACATTGGTACTCGGTTGGGTAAGGTACCGGGTGCCCGCCGAGGCCCATCAGTTTGGGTCGTGACAGATATAATTGACACGAGCACACCATGCAATCGAACAATATCTCTCATATAGATCTTTGCAAACTTCTCCGCCGAATACGAAACTGATACTGGGATGAAGTGCGCTGACTTGGTCAGCCTATCCACAATGACCCACACCGCATCAAACATCCTCTGAGTCCGTGGGAGTCCAACTATGAAATCCATGGTGATACGCTCCCAATTCCACTAGGGAAGCTCAATCTGCTGCATCAAACCACCGAGTCTCTAGTGCTCGTACTTAACATGCTGACAGTTCAAGCACCGAGCTACATATGCTACAATATCCTTCTTCATCCTCCGCCACCAATAATGCTACCGCAAGTCCTGGTACATCTTTGCGGCGCCCGGATGAATGGAATACAGGGAACTATGGGCCTACTGCAATATCAACTCACGAATACCATCGACATCAGGTACGCAAAAACGACCCTGCATCCTCAAAACTCCCTCATCATCAACGGTGACCTGCTTGGCACCTCCGTGCCGGACCGTATTTCTAAGAACACATAAATGATGATCATCATACTGTCTGGCCCGAATACGATCATTCAATGAAGAACGGGCCACTATATGGGCCAAAACACTGACAGCATCAGAAACCTCCAATCTCACAAACCGGTTGGCCAAAGCCTGAACATCCAAAGCAAACGGCTGCTCTCCGACAGATAAATAAGCAAGACTACCCATACTGGCTGACTTCCGGCTCAAGGCATCAGCCACCAGATTGGCCTTCCCTGGATGATATAAGATGGTAATGTCATAATCCTTCTTTAGCTCTAACCATCTCCTCAGCCTTATGTTCAACTCCTTCTGCTTGAACAGTTACTGCAAACTCTTATGATCCGTGAACACCTCACATGACACCACATAAAGATAATGCCTCCATATCTTCAATGCATGAACAATAGCGGCTAACTCCAAATCATGAACTGGATAGTTCTTCTTATGAACCTTCAACTGACGAGAAGCATAGGCTATAACCTTGCCATCCTGCATCAACAGTGCACCAAGTCCAACCCGTGAAGCATCACAATACACGGTATATGGCCCTGAACATGTGGGCAAAACTAACACCGGTGTTGTGGTCAAGGCTGTCTTGAGCTTCTGAAATCTCGCCTCACACTCATCAGACCATCTGAATGGGGCACCATTATGAGTCAACTTGGTAATCGGGGCTGCGATAGATGAAAAGCCCTCCACAAAGCGGCAGTAATAACTAGCAATGCCCAAGAAACTCTGAATCGTTGTAGCTGAAGTGGGTCTAGGCCAATCTCTGACTGCTGAAATCTTCTTGGGATCCACCTGAATACCCTCTGATGATACCACGTGTCCTAGAAATGCAACCGAACTCAACCAGAACTCACACTTGGAAAATTTGGCATACAACTGCATATCCATCAAAGTGTGGAGGATGACTCGAAGGTGCTGCTCGTGCTCCTCTCGGCTGCGAGAGTATATCAATATATCATCAATGAAAACAATAAAGAACGAGTCCAAATAAGGCCTGAACACTCGGTTCATCAACTCCAGAAAAGCAGCGGGGGCATTTGTCAACCCAAAAGACATCACCAAAAACTCATAATGCCCATACCGAGTGCGAAAGGCTGTCTTAGGGACATCATATGCCTTAATCCTCAGCTGATGGTAACCAGATTTCAAGTCTATCTTGGAAAACACTGTAGCACCCTGAAGCTGGTCAAATAGATCATCAATCATCGGCAAAGGATACTTATTCTTAATAGTAACCTTGTTCAACTGCCGGTAATCAATACACATCCTCATTGAGCCATCTTTCTTCTTAGCAAACAACACTGGGGCACCCCAAGGAGAAACAATAGGCCTAATGAAGCCTTTATCAAACAAATCCTGCAACTGCTCCTTCAACTCCTTCAACTTTGGCGGGGCCATACGATACGACAGGGTAGAAATGGGCTGAGTGACCGTAGCCAACTCAATACAAAAATCAATGTCCTTGTCGGGTGGCATACCCGACAGGTCAGCAGGGAAAACCTCTGGAAACTCACAAACCACGGGCACATACTCCATAGATGGAACCTCGGTACTAAAATCACAAACATAGGTCAAATAGGCCAAACAACCCTTCTCGACCAAGCGCCGAGCCTTCATATAGGAAATAACTCTACCGGAAGAATGACTAGGAGTCCCCCTCCACTCCAAATGAGGTACTCCTGGAAAGGCCAAGGTCATTGTCTTGGCATGACATTCCAGAATAGCACGATAGGGGTATAACCAAGTCATCCCCAATATAACATCGAAGTCAACCATATCAAGAAGCAAAAGGTCTACCTGAGTCTCCAGACCACCAATAACTACTAAGCATGAACGGTAGACTCGATCTACCAAAATAGAATCACCGTCGTTGTAGACACATACACAGCAGTACTCAGGAAATCACGGGGCATACTCAGATAAGGGGAAAAATATGAAGACACATAGGAGAATGTAGACCTCGGATCAAATATAACTGAAGCATCTCAGCTACAAACTGAAACCGTACCTGTAATAACTGCATTAGAGGCCTCAGCCTCAGGCCTGGCAGGAATAGCATAGCATCGGGGCGGAGCCCTTCCAACCTGAACATCTTTGGGTCAACCTACTGCGGGTTGATCTCTACCTCTCGTGGCCTGTCCTCCACCTCTATGAATCTGACCTCCACCTATGGCACCTTGACCACCACCCCTTGCTAGATGAGGGGGTGGGGGTGCATCTGATGCGGGAACCATATCACGGGAACCTGATATCGAGGACCACCAAAACTTCGGGGGAAAAACCTAGAAATGTGCCCGTACCACCGCAAGTGAAGCAAGACCTCGGCTGCTGGGAATACTAACCCTGGACCTGTCCCTGACGACCAGAATGACCTCCCTGAAAGCTCTGAATCGGCGGTGCATTGATAGGGGCTGGTGGTGCACCGCGGGATACTTGAAGTGCCGACTGGTAAGGCCTAAGAGGATGCCTTCTGCCAAAGCAATCTCTGCCTCCAGATGAGGCGCCACTGAACCAGCCAAAATGACGAGGTCTCTTGTCAGACCCCTGACAACCTCCTTGTGATAAGACCATCTCAATACGCTTGGCTACATCGGCAGCATCCTGAAAGGAGATATCAATACATGTCTCCCCGACAATCTGATGCCTGATAGGTTGAGCTAGACCCTCAATAAACCTCCTCACTCTCTCTCTCGATCAGTGGGGAGTATCATAATAGCATGCCGGGCCAGAGTGATGAACCTGGTCTCATACTACGTAACAGTCATAGATCCCTGCTGGAGACGCTCAAACTGCCTCCAAAGATCCTCTCTCTGAGTAACTGGAAGAAACTTCCCCAAGAAAAACTCGAAGAACTGAGCCCAAGTCAAAGGTGCAGACCCAGCTAGTCTGGTCAAGCAATAGTCTCTCCACTAAGTCTTGGCGGTACCAGAAAGACGAAAAGTAGCAAAATCCACTCCATTGGACTCCACGATGCCCATGTTCCGAAGAACCTCATAGCAACTGTCCAAGTAATCCTGGGGATCCTATGATGGTGCACTAGTAAATGTAGTAGGGAATAACTGGATTACCCGATCTAGCCTCCACAGAGAATCTGGTGACATAGCCGCTCCCTCAACTGCCGGTACCACAATACCCGGCTGAGCTACTCCGACTGTCTGAGGTGCCGGAGTCTCGAATTGAGGAGCTAGCTGCTGTGGTGTGCGAGTAGCAGGAATCTAGGCCCTCCCCCAGCCTGACAGGCGGCTGGTGCAGCAGGAAGAAGACCGGCCTGAGCCAGGCTCTCCATAAGTCCCACTAAGAGGACAAAAGCGTCTTGAAGAACTAGGGTGGCGATGAACCCCTCTGGGACCTGAGCATGTCCAACTGGAACCGTCTGAGCAGGAACATCACCGACAAAGTCTACCTGTGGGTCCTCTACTGGGGCTGCTGCTCTGGCTCTGCCTCGGCCTCTAGCACGGCCTCGACCTTTTCCTCGGCCCCTCGTAGGAGCTGCAACAGGAGGATCGGGCTGCTGATCGGTAGATGAGGAAGCACGCGTTCTCTCCATCTGCGAGAGAATAGAATAGAGACTTAATTAGTATTTAGAGTTCAAATAGCACGACAAAGAAGAAATGACGGGAAGTTATTCCTAACTTTGCAGCCTCTAGGATAAGTACAGACATCTCCATACCGATCCCTCAGATTCTACCAAGTTTGTCCGTGAGTTGTGAAACCTAAGAAACCTAGTGCTTTGATACCAACTTGTCACGATCCGAAATCCCATCTACAGGCCGTGATGGCGTCTAAAATTGAACCCGCTAGACAAGCCAACGTTTTGATTAAATGGGCTTACTAACAGTTAAAATTATAAAAATAACTGGAACAATTATAATAGAAATGCAGAAGTAATACAAAATTCAAGAACTAAATAGAAATCTCGTGATAATTTTCCTTAAGTACAACCCCAGAAACCGGTATCACAATCTCACGAACAGTCTAAGAGTTTACTAGATACAATGGTCTGAATAAGTAGATGCAACTGTCTTAGAACTACTAAAATAAGACAAAAAATGAGAGAAAAGGGTAAGAGGTGACGCCTAGTCCTGCGGCCGTCTGCGGGACTACCTCAGTGTCGCCGTGGACTGAAGGATATTCCCTCGCTTAGTGTCCACTGGGTCCGGCTCTGTAATCTGCACAACATAAAGAAGTGCAGGTGTAGCATAAGTACAACTGACCCCATGTACTGAGTAAGTGTCGAGCCTAACCTCGGCGAAGTAGTGATGAGGCTAGGACACGACAACGAATAACACATGTGCAATTCAATAATATAATAGGAAATAATAACAGGAAATAAACAAGTAAATACAATAATGGGGGATAACATGTTGGGGATGAAGGGAAACAACTATCTTAAACAGCAGGACAAAATCATAGTTGAAATGTAACAATAACAGCAGGAAGAACAGATTTGAACAAGTAAATAAGCAGAAACGACACGGCATGTCCCCTCGTGCTATAACCTCACAATCGCTCGGCACGGAATTTCCCCTCGTGCATAAGTAATAATCACTCGGCACGGAATGTCCCCTCGTGCATAACCTCACAATCACTCGGCACAGAATGTCCCCTCGTGCATAAATAATAATCAGTCGACACAGAATATCCCCTCATGCATAAATAACAATCACTTAGCACAGAATGTCCCCTCGTGCATAACCTCACAGTCACTCGGTACAGAATGTCCCTTCGTGCATAACATATGTAAAGCAACAATTGACAGGAATGACAATAATAGAAAACCTCAAATGTACAGAAATAATCAACAAGTATTCTATCGTCCCATCATGGGACTCAGCTATAACCAATTTCACTCAGAGGTATAATTTAACGAATAATTCTCAACCGAACGAATGATCAATAACAATCTACATCATTATATATCCTCAATGTATCACTTCCAGGATAACAATTAATTCATAACACATAGAATATCAAAGAACATTATGAAAATCATCATGTTTGACCCACGGGCATGCTCGACCACAACAGATAGGTACCCGTCACTTCACATATATGTTGGACATGGAATAAAACATAGCAAATAAGATTCCACCTATTCCCTCAAGCTAAGGTTAGGCCAAACACTTACCTCGGCTCCAATAATGCAAATCAAGCCTCTAACACCACTTTTGCTCTAGAATCCGACTCCGCAATAGTCGTATCTAGACATAATCAACTCAATAATATCAATAATTATTCCACAATTCAATTCCAAAGCCTAATTATCGATTGCCCAACATTCTTCCAAAATTTCCGAAATTCGACCCTGGGCCCGCTTGGTCCAAACACGAGGTTCCGACCAAAACCCGATCACCCATTCCCCCACGAGCCCGAATATACAATTTGTTTTGAAATTCGACCCTAAAACGAGGTTGAATTCCCAAAAATTTGAAAATCCCTAACTCCACCAAAAATCCCAATTTCTACCTTTAATAACATGTTTTTAGGCCTAAAATATAGTGGATTTATGAAAAATGGAATGAAAAAGTTAAAGATCACTTACCTAAGAGGTTATGGTGGGAAAATTGCTTCAAAATCGTCTATGGGGTTTGGAGAAAAAGAGGGTTATGAGTTTTTGCTGAAATCCCGTTTTGATTCTGTTTTTAGGTATTAAAAATCACTAGGCGAAAATAACTCTCTGCGTTCGCGGTAAGGGGCTCGCGTTCGCACAGGCCACCCC
>ML251242.1:0-15614 GCA_005239495.1 Nicotiana undulata | reverse complement strand
CGACCCTCCGCGATCGCACACACATTGGCGCGTTTGCACAGTCTGTTTGTGCTGCCCAGCCCCCAGCCCCTTTAGCCCTATGCGTTCACACAGTGCTACCCAACTGACCCTCCGCGATAGCATCCAGCTTGGTGCGTTTGCATAGACCATTTTGACCCTGACCCCAAGACCCCACTTTTACCCAGTGCGTTCTTACTCCCTTGAGTGCATTCGCATAGGGTAAATCCCTGGACACCAGAAAACAGTGATTACACCAGATTTTCTAAGGCATTTTGCACTCCGACGCCTACCCGAAACTCACCCGAGCCCTCGGGGCTCAAAACCAAATATACATAAAACCTCTAAAACATCCTACGGACTTATTCGAGTAATAAATACACCAAAATAACACCATAAATACTAAATTAAACCTCCAAATCTATAGAATTTCACAAAACTTCATTAACAAATTTCCCATTTTTAGTTCGAATTACATCAAACTGAGTCCGTTTCTTACCAAATTTCACAGGTAGCACATTATAAACATATTGAACCTGTTCCGGGCTTCGAAACCATAATACGGGCCCGATAACACAGGTTTTACATTAATTCTCATTTTCAAAAACCTTTATATTTTTCAGAAAAGAATTTTCTTTAAAAATTCATTTCTCGAACTTGGGACCTCGGAATTCGATTTCGGGCATACGCCCAAGTCCCATATTTTCCTATGGACCCTCTGGGACAGTCAAATCACGCGTCTGGGTCTCTTTACCAAAACAATGTTGACAAAAGTCAACTTTATTCAATTAATTATCAAAAATTCAACATTGTATCAGTTTTCCACATCAAGGCTTCACAACTACGCGCCGGGCTGCGCACGCACATCGAGGTGAGATAAACGAAGGCTTTCAGGGCCTCAAAATACAAGCTAATGCTTACCTCATAGAGCTGTTTCACCTTCTAATGCGTCCTGCGTCCCCTCGGCATCCTTGTTATCTTGAATCTGGAACAAGTAAGGGTATTTAGACTTCATCTGCTCTTCTGCTTCCCATGTAATTTCTTCCCTATTCTTTTTCCTCCACAATGCTTTGACGGAAACTACATCCTTTGTTCTCAACTTGCGGACTTGTCGATCTAATATAGCTACTAGCACTTCTTCATATGATTGATCCTCTGTAACTTGTACATATTTGGTAGGGACGACCAAAGAAGGGTCTCCAATACATTTCCTCAACATAGATACATGGAATACCGGGTGGACAAATTCCAATTCGGATGGCAATTCTAACTCATAAGCAACCTGCCCAATTCGTCGAAGAATTTTGTACAAACCGATATACCGCGGACTCAGCTTACCCTTCTTCCCAAAACGCATAACACCATTCATCAGCAAGATCCTCAGGAAAACCTAAGCACCAACCTCAAACTCCAGATCACGACGTCGGAAATCAGAATAAGACTTTTGCCTGCTTTGTGCCGTCCTCAGCCGCTCTTGTATCAGTTTCCCCTTCTCAATGTCTTGGTGAATCAAATATGGCCCATATAGTTCCTTTTCACCGACTTCAAACCTTCCAAGTGGTGATTTACATCTCCTCCCGTATAGTGCCTCGTACGAGCCATTTTAATACTAGAATAGTAGCTATTATTGTAGGCAAATTCTATGAGTGGAAGATGGTCATCCCAATTCCCCTTGAAATACAGAACACATGCTCGTAGCATATCTTCATGTGTCTGGATGGTACGTTCAGCCTGTCCGTCAGTCTATGCATGGAATGTAGTGCGAGATTCACTTGTGTGCCTAAGCCCTTCTGAAAAGACCTCCAAAAATTAGCCGCAAATTGCACTCCTCGGTCCGATATAATAGATATCGGCACACCACGAAGCCTAACAATCTCCTTATTATACAACATCACAAATCTTCAGCTGTGTAAGTTGTCTTAACTGGCAGAAAATGGGCACATTTTGTAAGTCGATTAACTATCACTCATATGGAGTCAAACTTATGATAAGAGGGAGGTAATCCAATAATGAAGTCCATATTAATCACCTCCCATTTCCAGGTCAGAATCTCTATATTTTGAAGCAATCCACTGGGTTTCTGATTTTTGATTTTTACTTGTTGACAATTAGGACACTAGGCTACAAATTCTGCAATAGACTTCTTCATATTATCCCACCAATACTGCTCATTAACATCATGATACATCTTTTTTTAGCCGGGGTGGATGGAATATCGTGATTGATGAATCTCAATCATAATTTTCTCTCTCAAACCTGCCACATCAGGTACACAAAACCGGCCCCGGTATCTTAGTGCCCCGTCTGCTCCGATCTCATAAACTGTAATTTTACACTGTTGAATGCTGTCTCTCAATCGTACTAAGGTAGGATCTTCATATTTCCGTGCTTTTACCTCGGCTACCAAAGATTATTATGATGTATTATGTACAGTAACCCTTCTGTCATAAGAGTCTAACAATATAATTTTCATATTAGCTAGACGATGAAGCTTTTTAGTCAACCCATGTCTACCCGCCTCAATGTATACTAAGCTTCCCATTGACTTACGACTGAGAGCGTCTGCCACAACATTGGCTTTACTGGGATGGTACAATATCTCGACATCGTAATATTTCAGTAATTCAAGCCACCTACGCTGCCTCAAATTCAACTCTTTCTGCTTGAAGATGTATTGTAAACTCTTTTAATCTGAGTAGATGTAAACATGGACTCAGTATAAGTAATGCCGACATATCTTCAATTTTCTTAATGCATTAGCAATCACCTTCCCATGTTGCATTAATACGCACCCCAAACCTATACATGAGGCATCACAATATACCATATAACCTTTAGTTTTTTCTGGGAGAGTGAGCACTGGCGCCGATGTTAATCGATTCTTTAACTCATGAAATTTTCGTTCACAAGCGTCAGACCACTGGAACTTAGTAGCCCTAGGAAGTTGCATACTTCTGATGGTGTTGTAGGTCTTGGCCAATTCTTTACTGCATCGATCTTTTGAGTGTCGACACTAATAACCTTGTCAGATATCACATGGCCGAGGAATGCTACTGAGTTCAGCCAGAATTCATAATTGGAGAGCTTAGCATATAACTTACGATCTTGAAGTGTCTGTAATACTATCCGCAAGTGGCCTGCATGTTCCGCCTCGGTTAAAGAATACACCAAAATGTCATCAATCAATAGATCACGAACACATCAAGATAGGGCCTACATATAGTATTCATGAGATCCATAAAAGCCACTGGGGCATTTGTTAGCCCGAACGACATCACCAAGAACTCAAAGTGACCATATCTTGTTCGGAAGGCCGTCTTTGGAATATCCTTCTCCTTAACCCTCACTTGATGATACCTTGAACGTAAGTCAATCTTGGAGAAATATTTGGCACCTTGGAGTTGGTAAAACATGTTGACAATCCTTGGAAGTTGATACTTGTTCCTTATAGTAAGCTTATTCAACTGTTGATAATCGATACACATCCATAACGACCCGTCATTCTTCAGCACAAACAAGACTGACGCACCCCAAGGTGAAGTGCTAGGCCTAATAAAGCCCTTATCCAGCAAGTCCGTCAACTCCTGCAACTCTTTCGGGGCCATCCTGTGTGGAGGAATATATATGGGTTGAGTGTTAGCACATACATGAATGCTAAACTCAATCTCCCTTTTATGAGGAAGGCCTGGGAGTTCATCTGGGAAAACATCTGGAAATTCATTGACCACCGGGATTGATTGTAGAGTAGGCGGCTTCGTCTCCGCATCCCTAACGCGAACGAGATGATAAATGTAACCTTTTGGATCATTTTATTTTCCTTAAGATAGGAAATAAACCTACCTTTTGGCGTAACAATGTTCCCTTTCCATTCGATGATAGGTTCATCAGGAAATTGAAACCTAACAATCTTCGTACGACAATCAACATTTGCATAGCATGAGGCCAACCAGTCCATTCCCATTATCACGTCAAAATCAACCATTTCTAATTCAAATAAATTCGCCGAGGTTTGATGACTACAAATCATCAGTGTGCAAGCTCTATATACCTTTCTAGCAATCACAGAATCTCTTATCGGAGTAGATACCGCAAGTGGTTTACTTATCAATTCATGTTCAACGCCAAACTTATTAGCCACAAACGGTGTAACATATGATAATGTATATCCCAGATCAACCAATGCATATACATCGTAAGAAAACACAGACAATATACATGTAACAACATCGTGAGACGACTCGAGATCCTGTCAACCTACTAGACCGTAGGTTCGATTTTGAGCACCACTCAAACTCGGCACCGCACCGCTACCTCTACCACGAGCTGTCGACTGCTGAAAACCCCATATTGCAGGTCAAACCGATTAGGAAGAACAAGACACAGATCTAGTTGGCTGAGCCATACTACAACCTTCTCTGCTAGGACAATCCACATCATATGGCCAGGCTGCCCGCAAGAATCGCACGCATTGGAACCTTGACGGCATAGCCCAAAGTGGGCCTTGTAACACTTATCACAACGGGGTGTTAGGAGTCTCGTCTCACTAGTATCCCTATGATAATGCGAGCCTGATGCCCGCAAACTTTGACCTGGACAAGAGTAGGTAAATCAATCATACCGAGGCATCTGAAACTTTGGAGGAGCACTAGCTACAGGTGGCGCCAAACTCCTCAAAAACTGGGGCCTAACACTACCTCTGAAGTCATGAGAATACCCTACAAATCTTGCCCTCTTATACTGGCCCCTATCCTGCTCCCTATCTGCCCTTTGTTGGCGCTTATGATCCTCTAGGGTATGGGCATAAGCCTGAATACGGGAAATATCCATGCCCTCCACCAAGGAGGCTGTCATGCACTCATTTATCAGATGTGGTCCCAACCCATTCACGAACATATGCACCCTATCACTCATCTCGGACACCATATGAGGAGAATACCTTGCTAAAGAATCAAACTGCATGATATACTCTCGCACACTCATATTACCTTGTCTAAGGTTCAAGAACTTATCAGCTCTAGCTCGTCCTATCTCAACTGGAAAATAGTGACAAAAAAAGGCCTAAGAAAATTCCTTCCACATAGCTGGAGGGGCGTTCAGACCCCTGGATCTCTCCCAACTATCATACCAGAAAACCGCTAAATCCTGTAACCAATAAGAAGCCAACTCTACTGCCTCTGTATCTATAGCATGCATAACCCACAATGTACGATGAATTTGGTCAATAAAAGTCTGTGGGTCCTCCTTGGGGTTTGATCCGGTAAACACTGGAGGGTCTAGATAAATAAAATCACGAACTCACGTACTATTCGGTTTACCAAGAGCACTAATATTCTACCTTTGAGCCTGAGCAACTACCAAGCTAATCAACAACTGTACCGCACTCCGCATATCCTTGTCTGTAGGTCCAGACGGAGGAACTGGTGGTGCTGGGTTCCTCCTAATATCCTCTGGATGAGACAAAGTAGATGAGGTATGAGACGACATCTCACTCTGAGCCTCACATTGTCCTGCTATAGCTTGAGGCACCTGACTATTACCCTCTTCCGCAGCTATATCAAGTCATCTATTAATCGCTTGCTTCCTAGTCGAAGGCACCATTGAAAACAACAAGGTTAATATTAGATACGAACACTAAAGACTCAACTCTACGCGCGATCAAGATTCAGGAAGAAGGAAACAACCCTAGATGTCATGTAGTCTCCTGATTATAAATGTAGCGCGCTACACATCCATAATCAAGACTCTACAAGACACGGCTCATAGAAAACCCCTAGGACACACCTGCTCTGATACCAAGTTTGTCACGACCCAAACTGGAGGATCATGACTAGCACCCGGGCCATTTCTTTAAGGGCTGACGAGATCAATATAAATGGTAGATATGGATCATGAGCATACATCACATGGGATGACAATATTTCTAAGAAACTACATATAAGGTACGATCTACAACGTTGCCATGAAAGACTATACAACAAAAATTAGCCAACAAGGCATACCAAACTATACATGAGTCGACACCTGTCTATGAGCCTCTAAAGGAGCATAAGTAATGCAACACTGCCGGAACAGGGCCTCGACATACCCATAATATCTATAAAAAAATGCATACCAAGACCACGACAAGTCCAGAGAAGGGATCTCGCCAATAACCGCTGAACTGGAAAGCCTACTATGGCGGGGGAGCTGCGTTTACCTGTCTATCAGAACATGCAGCACGACATGCAGCGTCCACAAATAAAAAAGACGTAAGTACGAATAAAGTACCGAGTATGTAAGGCAGGAAAGCATAAGTAAGAATAGTAATGTAAACAGGGATAGAGAATATACAAGCTATAACATTCGGGTACCTCTGAGGGATACTGACATGAAATGCATGATACATACATATGTATACATAAACCTTTAAAACATACGCCTCTGTGGGCATCATCATCATCATATCGTACCCGGCCGTAATGGGATAGGCAAAACGTACCCGGCCACGTAGAGCTTGGTAAAATCCAACTGATCAGTGGTTGCACAATAGGTGTCGTACCCGGCCAACTATAGCGCGGCTCGGTAGAGTAAAATAGATACGTATATATACAATGCATGCATGACTCATTCGAATAATATTTTGAACCTTTCGGAGTGATGTAAGGTCGATATTCTCTATACACATTATAAGGACTAACTCTTCATCAAGAATCTTATAAGAATCAGGAAGTACCAACAACATTGATAACATAAGAATAAGAGAAGCAACCTCAACATCAATTGTTCCATAAGGGAAACAATGTAAGTACTGCTAGCTTCTAAGAGTAGAGTATCTTTGGAAGCTCGTTCATTGCATTATGTGCAATCGGAGTCGTTCAAAAGAAGGAAATGGATAGCCTCACATACCTTGTATATACTGCACCAACCTCAAGCTATGCAAATTTTCACAACTCCTTAGTCTACTATAAGAGAAACGACATTATCGTTATCATATAAGAGTCCTAACTATTATGTATCGACCACAACCTATTTTACGATGAAACGGACTGCACCTCCCCTATATATACGACTTCAGATAATTAAAAACAATCACCAAATAGCCCAAACAACATCAATAATAACCATATTGAGCCTCCAAAAATTGTCCACCAACCAACAACATTACTATCAAGCCTTTCGATATATATTTCACATGTTCTAGCTTCAATGACTTAGCCGTAACTTGGATTGTCACGACCCAATTCCCCCTCCGACTGGGTCTCGTGACGGCACCTAGTCTAGACGACTAGGTAAGCCTATACCTTAAGCGAAATTTAGATAAAACAGGTAAAATAACCGTAAGCGAAAGAAATCATAATAAAGTCGACGCCGCTTGGCATAAACAGTTACTATACCCAGAACCCGGAATATCACCATACATCACAAGCTTCTCTACTGCTCAATATACATAACTGGAGAAGAGAAGACTGTATAGTTTCATCTACAAGTACTACGACTTCAAGATAGAAAGGGGACTCGGAATCTTCGACGCTGCAGATTATACCTCGAGTCTCCTGATACTGCTGCTGCTGACTAGCTGAGATACCGCGTGCTAGGACCTGGATCTGCACATGGGAAAAACATGCGCAGAAGGGCGTCAGTACTCCACATTTGGTACCCAGTAAAAGCCAAGACTAACCCCAGTCAGGTAGTGACGAGGTCAGGTTGAGGCTCTACTGAGGTTGCAATTCAAAATAAGACAAATATAGTTAACAGCTAAGTAGACAGTAATAATTAACGGCAATTCAAAGTAAGGATCAGAAGAAAGAGTAATGAATCTCCTATTTGGCACAACATATAACTCAGGTGATAATCGTGCAACGCAATACAGGGGGAAAGCTCCCGGATCTCGGTCTGTAGTCCCAATTTAAATATGCAATGCAATACAGGGGGAAAGCTCCCGGATTTCGGTCCGTAGTCCCATTTTAAATATGCAATGCAGTACCTGGGGAAAGCTCCCGGATCTCGGTCCGTAGTCCCAATTTAAATATGCAATGCAGTACAAGGGGAAAGCTCCCGGATTTCGGTCCGTATTCCCAATTTAAATATGCAATGCAGTACAAGGGGAAAGCTCCCGGATTTCGGTCCGTATTCCCAATTTAAATATGCAATGCAGTACAAGGGGAAAGCTCCCGGATTTCGGTCCGTATTCCCAATTTAAATATGCAATGCAGTACAAGGGGAAAGCTCCCGGATTTCGGTCCGTATTCCCAATTTAAATATGCAATGCAGTACAAGGGGAAAGCTCCCGGATTTCGGTCCGTATTCCCAATTTAAATATGCAATGCAGTACAAGGGGAAAGCTCCCGGATTTCGGTCCGTATTCCCAATTTAAATATGCAATGCAGTACAATATATATATATATATATATATATATATATATATATATATATCGGATAAAGTGAAGTTTAAAGGTTTGGGGAAAATCATTAGTAAATACGGGTAAAGTACTTAGACTGTGTTCAAAAAGTGGTAATGAGAGAAACATCAGTGGTTATGATAAAATATTAAATTATTGTTCGGCTCAATCAAGGGCAGTAATAATAGAATCGAAATTTAGGCAGGTTATAGAAAAAAGAACTATGGAATTTCCGTGAAAATATCCCATGCACGCGCTCGCCACCTCATGTACACAGGGTTTTTATAGGAATAACCAGTAAAAATGCCTAAGGGAGATTCCCTAACACAGAGTTAGGCAAGCCACTTATCTCAACTATGCAAATCAACCGCTAATCACTCTCTTTCCACGAGTATCCAACTCCGAGTGGCCCAAATCCATTCAATTCGATGGGATAACGTAAATATAAATTCAAGAAATCGAAATAACTAATTAATTCAGAACTAATACGCGAAATTAGAGAATTTGACCAAAACGCCCCTCGGGCCCATGTCTCGGAATCGGGAAAAATTTATATTTTCTAAACCCTTGTTCGCTCACGAGTCTAGCCATATGAAAATATCTCAAATCGGAGGTCAATTACCCAATAAAAACCCAAAAATTATGTCTAAGAAGTTTCTTCGATTTTCCCCAAATTTTAACTCAAAAATCGTGAATTTAAGGGTGGGATATAAGATTAGGAACGTGGAAATTAACCTATGGTGGAAGAAAATCACTTACCTCGATTACCCAGGTGAAAATCTCCTCAAAGATCGCCTCTCCCGAGCTCCCCAAACTCGAATATGGTGAAAATAGGCTTTGAGTTTGAAATGGGGCTTTTTGTCATTCTGCCCAGGCATTATACTATGTGTTCGAGGGGTCCCCAGCCGCGATCGCGGAGAGTAAAAAGTCCCACGCATCAAAATAACACAATGCGATCGCGTACCCTCACGCCCCAAGACATATGCGATCGCCGAAATGGCCACGCGACCGCGTAGAGTCATCACTGACTAACCCCTCAAACCTGAAACCCTATGCGATCGCGACCTGTTGAATGCGATCGCGGAGACCAAACTTTGAAAGATCTGCGATCGCGGACCATACCTTGCGACCGCAGAGAACAAACTCGAGGCTTCCATGATTTACCCTCTGCGATCGCGGCTAATGCCCTGCGATCGCAGTGAACCAGAAACTGCTGGTGTAAAACCAGCAAACCAACAATGGGTTAAGGCCAAGATGTGTCCGTTTGAACACCCGAAACCCACCCGAGGCCCCCGGGACCTCAACCAAAACCACCAACTAGTCCAAATACCTTATTCGAACTTGGTCGAGCCTTAAAAACACGCTCCATAACATCAAAATCATCAAATAAGCATAGATTCAAGCCTAAGAACTTAGGAATTTTCAAGAATTCACCTCCGACGCCGAACCACGTCTAAACTCGTCCGAATGACCTCAAATTTTGCACACAGGTCATAAATGACATTCCGGACCTGCTGTCGCTTTCGGAATTCCATTCCGAGTCCGATATCAAAATCTCACCTATCGGCCGAAATCGCCGAAATTCTAATTTTCGCCAATTCGAGACTAGGTCTACGTCTGACCTCAAAAACACATTCAGAACACGCTCCCAACCCCGAAATCACTCAACGGATCTATAGGAGTTGACAGATTTTCATTCCGAATCCGTCTTCACACAGTTCCCGATGCGGTCCAATTTCTAAGGTTAAGGTTCACCTTAAAGGACTATATGTCCAAAAACATTCTAATTTTTCATCACTCAACGCTCCGACTCGTTCCATAACCTAATAAGACATGGGAGGAGCAGTTATCCGGGGATCGGGGCGCTAACTCTCCAAAACGACCGGCCAGGTCGTTACATTCTCCCCTTCTTAAGAAAATTGTTCGTCCTCGAACGAGTATAGAAACATACCTGAAACTGTGAATAGGTGAGGGTACTGACTCCGCATATCCTGCTCGGTCTCCCAAGTCGCCTCCTCGACCGGATGACCCCTCCACTGCACCTTGACTGAAGCAATATCCTTCGACCTGAGCTTTCTGACCTACCTGTCCAAAATGGCTACGNGAGGCAAGGCTAACTCATAAGCAACCTCCCCAACCCGCTGCAATATCTCAAAAGGGCCGATGAACCTCGGACTCAGCTTACCCTTCTTCCCAAATCTCATGACGCCCTTCATTGGCAATACCCGAAGCAAAACCCGTTCACCAGCCATGAATGATAAATCACAAACTCTCTGGTCCGCATAACTCTTCTTCCTGGATTGGGCTGTGCGAAGTCTATCCTGAATAACCTTCACATTGTCCAAGGCATCCTGAACCAAATCCGTACCCAACAATCGGGCATTGCCCCGCTCGAACCATCCAACTGGAGACCTGCACTGCCTACCATATAAAGCCTCAAACGGCTCCATCTGAATGCTGGACTGATAGCTGTTATTTTAAGCAAACTCTGCAAGAGGTAAGTACTGATCCCATGATCCTCCAAAATCAATCACACAAGCACGGAGCATGTCCTCCAAAATCTGAATGGTGCGCTCGGACTGTCTGTCCGTCTGAGGGTGGAATGCTGTACTGAGATCAATCTGGGTACCCAACTCACTATGCAAGGCTCTCCAGAAGTGCGAGGTGAACTGAGGACCTCGGTCTGAAATAATAGATACCGGCACACCATGCAACCAGACTATCTCCCTCATGTAGATCTGAGCCAATCTCTCCGAAGAATACATAGTCAATACCGGAATGAAATGAGCGGACTTGGTCAGCCGATCCACAATCACCCAAATAGCATCATACTTCTTTAGAGTCCGAGGAAGTCCGACCACAAAATCCATGATAATCCGCTCCCACTTCCACTCTGGGAGCCTCATCTGCTGAAGCAATCCTCCCGGTCTCTGATGCTCACACTTGACCTGCTGACAATTGAGGCATCTGGCTACGAACTTCACTATATCCTTTTTAATCCTCCGCCACCAATAGTGTTGTCTCAGATCCTGGTACATCTTCGCGGTGCGGGGATGAATGGAGTACCGCGAGCTATGGGCCTCCTCAAGGATCAACCTTCGTAGTCCATCTACGTCAGGCACATAAATACGGCCCTGCAGTCTCAACACACCATCATCATCTATGGTCATATCTCTAACACCATCCCTCTGAACTCTATCCCGAAGAGCTCGAAGGTCAGTATCATCATACTGGCACTCTCGAATGCGGTCATAAAAATAAGATCGAGCAACAACACAAGTGAGAACTCGGTGAGGCTCAAAAAGGTCCAACCTCACGAACTGGTTGGCTAAGGACTGAACATCCAAAGCTAAGGGCCTCTCGGCTGCATGAAGATATGCAAAACTACCCAAACTCTCCGCTCGGTGACTCAGGGCATCGGCCACCACATTGGCCTTCCCCGGGTGGTATAATATGGTGATGTCATAATCCTTGAGTAGTTCCAACCACCAGCACTGACGCATATTGAGATTCTTCTGCCTGAATATGTGCTACAAACTCCGGTGATCCGTATATATCTCACAGGGAACATCGTATATATAATGACGCCATATATTCTATGTGTGAATAATCGCTACCAACTCAAGATCATGAACCGGATAATTTTTCTCGTGTACCTTCAATTGTCTGGACGCGTAGGCAATCACCCTACCGTCCTGCATCAACACCGCTCCCAAACCAATCCTCGAAGCATCACAATAGACTGTATAGGACCCCGAACCGGTAGGTAGGACTAACACTGGAGCTGTAGTCAGGGCTGTCTTGAGCTTCTGAAAGCTCTCCTCACACTCCTCAGTCCATATAAAAGGTGCACCCTTCTGGGTCAATCTAGTCATGGGTGCTGAAATGGATGAAAATCCCTCCACGAAACGGCGATAATAACCAGCCAAACCGATGAAACTGCGGATCTCGGTAGCTGAAGACGGCCTGGGCCAACTCTGCAGTGCCTCCACCTTCTTCGGATCTACCTTGATCCCATCTGAAGATACTATATGGCCTAAGAATGTCACAGAATCAAGAAAAAATTCACACTTAGAGAATTTGGCATATAACTTCTTCTCTCTCAAGGTCTGAAGCACGGTCCTCAAGTGCTGCTCATGGTCCTCCTGGGACCGAGAATATACCAGAATGTCGTCAATGAACACAATGATGAAAGTATCCAGATGAGGCCGAAATACACTGTGCATCAAGTGCATGAAGGTTGTTGGGGTATTGGTCAGCCCGAATGACATAACAAGGAACTCGTAGTGACCATATCTAGTCCTAAAAGAAGTCTTCGAGATGTCCGACTCCCGAATCTTCAACTGATGATAGCCTGAACGAAGGTCAATCTTGGAGAATACCTTGGCACCCTGTAGCTGGTCAAACAAATCATCAATGCGAGGTAGCGGATACCTATTCTTCACTGTAACCTTATTAATATGCATGTAGTCAATGCACATATGCATCGATCCATCCTTCTTTTTCACAAACAACACCGGAGCACCCCAAGGCGACACACTGGGCCTGATGAACCCCTTATCAAGCAATTCATGCAACTGTTCCTTCAACTCCTTCAATTCAGGAGGAGCCATGCGATAGGGGGGAATGGAAATAGGCTGAATGCCAGGAAATAAATCAATGCTAAAGTCAATGTCTCTGTCGGGCGGCATACCCGGAAGGTCAGCTGGAAAAACATCGGGATAATCCCTCACAACTGGGACTGAATCAACTGTAGGGGTGTCGGCACTAACATCTCTCACATAGGCCAAATAAGCATCACACCCCTTTGCAACCATCCGCTGAGCCTTAAGAAAAGAAATGACTCGACGAGGAGTATACTCTAGCGAACCCCTCCACTCTAACCTCGGTAATCCTGGCATAGCCAGCGTCACGGTCTTGGCGTGACAATCAAGAATAGCATAGTGGGGCGACAACCAGTCCATGCCCAAAATAACATCGAAATCTACCATACTGAGTAATAATAAATCAGCCCTGGTCTCAAAACCACTGATAGAAATCAAACACGACCGATATATGCGGTCCATAACAAGAGAATCTCCCACAGGAGTAGAAACTTATACGGGGGTACTCAAAGAATCCCGAGATATCCCCAAATGTGAGGCAAAATAAGAAGACACATATGAATATGTGGAACCTGGATCAAATAATACCGATGCGTCCCTATGACAAATGGGGAAAATACCTGTAATGAATGAATCTGAAGCAATGGCCTTGGATCTGGCTGGAAGGGCATAATATCTGGCTTGGCCTCCCCCTCTAGGGCGACCTCGACATCCCCGACCTCCACCTCGAGCTGCCTGAGATGGTGGGGTAGCAGTCGGGGCTGGAAGTATAGCTGGGGGACCTGGTGGCAGACGTGGAACCTGATAAGTCTCTAGTTGTGCACCCCTCCCGACTCCGGGACAATCCCTCATCATATGGCGAGGGTCACCACACCCAAAACAACCCCTCTGAGGACGATGCTGCGGCTGTCTCTGAACTGGCCTGCTAGACTGGCCCGTGATAGTACCTCGGGCAGGAGGCGCCTGAGATGCTGGTGGTGCATAATAGGTCTCCCGAGGTCTAGGAGGTGCTGGAATACCACTGGCTGCTGGAAGAGTTGAATGTACCGGACGACTCACAAAACCCCTACCATAGCGTGCTACTGGTGCACAAGCTCCTGAGAAATGACCCGTCTCTCGAGACCTCTTGGCCTCTCTCTCCTCTCTGTCCCGGATCAGCATACTCTCAATTCTCCTAGCAATACTCAANGAACCGGACTGCGTACTCTGACACGGTCATAGTACCCTGGCGTAGCTGCTCAAACTCCGTACGCCAAGCATCCCTGAGACTCTGAGGGACAAATTCAAGTAAAAACATCTCTGAATACTGAGCCCAAGTAAGTGAGGCTTCCTCGTCCGGACTACTAAGCTTAAATGCATGCCACCATTGATAGGCTTCTCCTATCAGCTGAAAAGTAGTGAAAGAGACCCCACTCGTCTCCACAATACCCATGGTACGAAGGATGCGATGACACTCCTCAAGAAAACCCAGAGCGTCATCTGAAGCTAAACCGCTGAACTCAGGTGGGTGGTACTTCTTGTACCTCTCAAGACGGAGATGCTCAGACTCAAATGCAGCTGCTCTGGCCTCAGACTGAGCTGAAGCTGCTGGAGGCATAGGAATATACTCTGGGACCTGCCCAATGTGAACCCTCTACTCCGGAGTACGAGCTGCGGGAGTCTATTCCCCTCCCCCGGCCTGGGATGTAGCTGGGGCTAGCGGAAGTAGTCCCACCTGCGACAGAGCACTGAAAGCACTCATGAACTGGGCCAAAGTCTCCTGGAGGGCTGGAGTGATAGTAGGGACCTCCGTTGCCCCTCCATCTGCAGCTGTTGGGGGATGCTCCGTCACTGCCCTAGCCGGTGCTCGTCCCCTGCTCCGACCCCTGCCTCTAGTTCTCTGGCTAGGGGCTTGGGTGCCTGATCGTTGGTACGTCCGGTGCGAGTGCGAACCATCTATAAGAAAGAATAGAATAGAGTTTAAGAATTTTGGTAGTGATAATCAGCACGAGAAGGGATTTCAAGAAGTATGATCTTTCCTTACAGTTACATAGCCTCTCGAAGATAAGTACGGACGTCTCCGCGCCGATCCGTGAGACTCTAATAAACCGGCTTATGATTTTATGACTCCTATGAAGCTAGACGCTCTGATACCAACTTGTCACGACCCAATTCCCCCTCCGACTGGGTCACGTGACGAGTTCTAGTCTAGACGACTAGGTAAGCCTATACCTTAAGCGAAATTTAGATAAAACAGGTAAAATAACCGTAAGCTAAAGAAATCATAATAAAGTCGACGCCGCTTGGCATAAACAGTTACTATACCCAGAACCCGAAATATCACCATACATCACAAGCTACTCTACTGCTCAATATACACAACTGGAGAAGAGAAGACTGTATATTTTCATCTACAAGTACTACAACTTCAAGATAGGAAGGGGACTCGGAATCTACGGATGCTGCAGATTATACCTCGAGTCTCCTGATACTGCTGCTGCTGACTAGCTGAGATACCGCGTGCTAGGACCTGGATCTGCACATGGGAAAAACATGCGCAGAAGGGCGTGAGTACTCCACATTTGGTAACCAGTAAGTGCCAAGACTAACCCCAGTCAAGTAGTGACGAGGTGAGGTTGAGGCTCTACTGAGGTTA
>ML251241.1:0-53501 GCA_005239495.1 Nicotiana undulata | reverse complement strand
TATATGTTTAAGCCTTTTTTGATTCCTACTAGTTGACTCTTAACCGATCTTGTTTGAATTACTGGTTTTTTTGAACTAGAATGAATCTGAATTCTCTTTGTGAACTAGTTAGCTTTGGATTCGGTTTAAGGGACTAAGAGGAAAGGGAAAGAAAGTGAAGGTACTTGAGTGTAGGGCCTTTGTTTGGTTGCTTTTACTGTTCGGGGGCTGTTTTGGAGTATAATACTCCAAATTTCTGTCCACATTTGGTAAGAAAAACTGTTCATTGGGCAGAGTTTTGGTAAAAAATCTATCATTTTTGGACAGATTTTTGGCAAACAAAATCTGTCCCACAGTTCTTTTTCTCATATATAAGGAGGTCTTTACAATCTATAGGGATACTTCCATACATCTTGAGAATTAAAGGAGGGACAAAAACAAAAACAAAAATCACCAACTACATCACTCTTTAGTAAGCTGAAATGGTGAGCTTTGTGAGTAAATTTTAGAGTGCAAACCTTTGGAAAATATGGGTCTTCTTTAGAGTTGTTTCTGGGTTCTTCTCTAAGTCTTCGGGTTATTTTTCAAACACGAATTTGCTGCTTTTTCGTTGTTGTTTCCGCTGCTTTTTGTTGCTGAGCTTTTACCCTTTATTGTTGTATTTATTATTCTGCGACCCAGTTTGTTTGCCGGGTTGCTGCTCAGTTGCTTTCCTTATATTNCATTTAAGCACACTAGTTTAACTTACCTTGCAATCTTAAAGCCCTGAGGTTGTAGTAATAATTTAGCTTTTCGTTTCTACACGTGCACATTAATTTTAATGTAGTTATTACTAAGAGGAACTTGAAAAAAAATGTGTTAAGTTTTTAGTTTGTATGTAAGAGTCAATCTATAGATGTTTGAATGTCTAAAATTGTTCAAGCTTCCGAAATCTAGATGGAAAATGGTGTTAATTGCTACTTCTTTTAATTTCAGTTTTCTTTCTTTTTTCCCTTAATTTCTTTTAGTCCTTGTCAAAAACTTTCTGCTTCTAGTTGAAGCTTTCGTCTTTATAGAATTCATGAATACGTTCTAGTCTCTTTTAAGGCTAACTTTGATTTTGATTTTTAGTCTAGTATAAAAAAAAATATTTTATTGATTAAGCTCATATTTATTAGGGAATTATTTCGTCACTTTTAAAATCATTTTCTCTAAATAAGCAAATCAGTTTTTCTTGATTTTTTTTCCCATGACAATCTTGGTGATACGTGTTTAACTTTCCAGTTAATATGTTTATATTGGTTCCCTATATAGTCGGCAATTTAATTTATCTGTGGGAAAATTTATCATATTGTGCTAGCAAGACCATGGACATTCATTCCATAGGCCTACTTACATTATCTCTTGTTGCATTGTTCAAAGAATTCACATTTATTAGTTCACTAAATCAATACAAAGTTGTACAATGCATATAGGACTAAGCTCATAGATTTTGGGAGTTGTTCAAATACAATGTTATTTGTTTTAAGATTAATTTAATCACTCATAATTCTTTTATTTAATAATTAATTTAAACGCTAGGAAATTAGTAGGCGCACGTTAACTTCACGGAATCACTTGCGTAGCGTGATGCTTAACATTAAATAAATTAATTCAACAATGTCTTATCATACTCGTTAGTTTTTAGTTGATTATCAATTTTATTAATAATTTATTAAAATCATGGATTCGCTTGCGTAGCGCGATAATTAATTTTTAATTATTTCCTTTTAATGTAGTAACTTTTATTTTTCAAAAGTAATGATATACTAATAATCTTGTCATAACTGCGGATTCGCTTGCGTAGCGCTGTTATGATAAAATTACTAAATTCCACCTCGATCACGCATTCGCTTGCGTAGCGTGATTGGGGTAATGCAATTTATAAAAATTATTTTCCTTGATTAATCTAATAATCAAGAAATTAAAAGCGGATAGTTAAAACATAAAAATAATAAAAATCACAATTTGTCTAAAATTAATTCAAGCCAAGTTCTAAGTCAATAAAAGCGATCGTGCTAGAACCACGGGACTCGGGGAATGCCTCACACCTTCTCCCCGGTCAATAGAATTCCTTACCCGAACTTTATTTTCGCGGACCGATAAAAATAGAGTCAAACCTTCCTTTGACTAGGGATTCAAATAAAAGGTGACTTGGAACACCGAAAAATCAATTCCAAGTGGCGGCTCTGTAAATAAAATAATCCCTACTCAAATTTGTCACTTCAATTGGAAAAACTCTTCAACCCACAATCCATAACACATAAACATATCTTTCGGGGGTAGAGAGGGGGTGTGACAACAATTTCACATAAAAGACTGAGTGAAAAATCATAACATATCAATTAGGAAAATATAGTAAACACAACCCTCAAAGGGTAAACAAGTCGGCACTAGGCCCCAAACACGGCTTACAACCCAATTCATATCATAATAAAATAATACTAATTTAAGCATAGGCTTAGAAATTAGTTTCGCAACTCAATAGTCGCCTAAATAGGAAAGATGTTTTCAAAGTTTCTACTTTTTCATTTCAAAACCCGTGAAAGGGTGCATAGTCCGGGGTTTCATACCCTGAGGACAGGATTTAAAGACATTACTTACCTCAAAACTAGCCCGGAATTATTCCGCAATGCGCTTGCCTCTCGAATCAACCTCCGAAGGCTCCAAATCTACCAAGTTCAGATTTTTATCATCAATATATGCTTAAGGAATAAATTCCAATTGAAAAATATCGAATTTAGCTCAAAAATCCGAATTCGGTCAAAACCCGACCCCCGGGCCCGCGTCCCAAAACTCAGAATTTTTTATACAAAAGTGTTCTTCGTCCTCTCACGAGTCCGTACATATAAAGAACACCAAAATCGGAGTTCGTTTGACCCCTCAAATCGACTCTCTAAGCTCTCATAATCTCAAGCCCTAAACCCAATTTTTCTACTGATTTTCCATGAATTTACACTGGTTTTATGCTCTATAATCACCCATAATCGAGTTTTAATGACTAGAACACTTACCTCTATGAAGAACAAGAATTTTCCTCTTCAAAATCGCCCCCAAGAGCTCCTTCCGTACAACAATGGTGAAAAAGAGGGTTTAAGTCGCGGAGAGTTTAATTTAAATATGCCCAGTGATTTCTTCACCGCGATCGCGGACTTCCTGTCGCGATCGCGGAGCACAAAAACCCACTGCCTATCTTTTACTCTATGCGATCGCGGAATAGACTACGCGATCGCGAAGCTTAGCCTTCCACTCCCACGCGATCGCATCATACCCCTACGCGGTCGCGATGACCAGTTGACCTCACCCCACGAGCTTGACTGGTACCCTACGTGATCGCGATCTAGAGCACGCGATTGCACTGCTTTACCCGATCGACCTCTGCGATCGCGGATACTCTTTTGCGATCGTAGAGAGTAAATTTTTCTCCCTCTCCCAATGCACTACGCGATCGCGGCTTTCCTCCCGCGATTGCAGAGAAGGAATCTCTGCTACACAAAAACCAAAAAATCAACTATGTATTCAAGTCCGAATGAGTCCGTTAATCACCCGAAATCAATCCTGAGCCCCTAGGGACCCCAACCAAAATTACCAACATATCCCATAACATCATTCAAACTTAGTTGCACTCTCAAAACACCAAAACTAACATCAAAACACCAAATTTACATCGGATTCAAGCCTAAGAACTTTAATATTTCTAAAATCCACCAATGATGCCGAAACTATCCAAATAAACTCCGATTGAACTGAAGTTTTGCAAACAAGTCCAAAATGACATTACGAACCTGTTTCAGCTGTCGGAATGCCATTCTGACCCGGATAGCCTATTTTCCACTGCCGATCGGAATCGCCAAAAACTAACTTTTGCCAATTCAAGCCTAATTCTACACCGGACATCACAAAATTATTCTGAACACGCTTCTAAGTCCCAAATCACCTAACAAAGCTATCCGAGCCAAATCCGCATTCCGAGGTCATTTACCAATAAGTCAACTCTCTGTTGACTTTTCCCATTTTAAGGCCATTTTTAAAGGCTAATTGACTGACCTCTCACTACAACCATTCGATTTCAAGCCTATCAACTCTAATACATCAAATACAGTATAACCAATATATAACAAGTCAATAACAACAATTATAATGCAGGTTTTATGTAACGACAGACCAGGTCGTTACACACCACCTGCTCAACCAGCTCGATGTGGATCTCAGGCAGCAGAGGTCACCCTAGAAGTGGATGCCGATCAGGTGGTGGTCAGGCTTGATTTTATGTTATCACTACCAGGTCAGAAGTCGTTGCTTCAGACGTAGTGATCACAGGTATTGTTTCTGTGTTCCACATGGATGCTTCCATATTATTTGATCCTATTTCTACTTATTCATATGTGTCATCCTATTTTACTCATTATTTGGACATGCCATGTGAGTCCTTAGTTTGACCTGTTCATGTATCTACGCTGGTGGGCCATAATATTATTGTGGACCGTGTGTATCGGTCGTGTGTGGTGACCATTGAAGGATTGGAGACTATAGTTAATATCTTATTGCTTAGTATGGTTGATTTTGATTTGATTCTTGGTATGGACTGGTTGTCCCCATGTCATGCTATTCTGGAATGTCACGCTAAGACTGTGACATTGGTGATGTCGGGGTTGTCGAGAATCAAGTGGAGAGGTTCACTAGATTATATTCCCAGTAGGGTGATTTCATATCTGAAGGCCCAACGGATGGTTGGGAAGGGGTGTCTTTCATATATGGCCTTTATGAGAGATGTTGGTGTTGATACTCCTACTATCGATTTTTTCTGGTTATGGGAGACTTCCCGGATGTGTTTCCTGCAGACCTGTCGGGCATACCACCCGACAGAGATATTGATTTTGGTATTGACTTGGTGCCGGACACTCAGCCCATTTCTATTCCTCGGTATCGTATGGCACCAGTAGAGTTGAAGGAATTGAAAGAGCAGCTTTAGGAGCTTCTTGATAATGGGTTCATTAGACCTAGTGTGTCACCTTGGGGTGCACCGATTCTGTTTGGGAAGAAGAAGAATGGTACTATGCAGATGTGCATCGATTGTAAGTAGTTGAACAAAGTTACAATTAAGAAAAAATATCCTTTGTCACGCATTGGTGATTTATTTGACCAACTTCAGGGAGCTAAAGTGTTCTCTAAGATTGATTTGAGGTCTAGGTATCACTAGTTGAGGATTCGAGACTCGGATATTCTAAAGCTGGCATTTAAGACCCGCTAAGGTCACTATGAGTTCCTTGTGATGTCTTTTGGGCTGACCAATGCCCCAGCAACATTTATGCATCTGATGAACAGTGTCGTCCAGCCATATCTTGATTCGTTTGTCATAGTATTCATTGATGATATCCTGGCGTACTCGCGTAGCCAGGAGGAGCATGCACAACATGTGAGGATTAAACTACATAGGTTGAGGGAGGAGAAACTTTATGCCAAGTTCTCCAAGTGTGAGATTTTTCTCAGTTAGGTGGCATTCTTGGGGCACGTGGTGTCCAGTGAGGGAATTAAGGTGGATCCAAAGAAGATAGAGACTATGAGTTGGCCTAGAATGACTTTAGCTACTGCGATTTGGAGTTTTCTCGGCTTGGTCGGATATTATTGTCACGTCGTGGAGGGTTTCTCGTCCATTGCAACGCCTTTGACCAGGTTGACCCAGAAGGGTGCTCCATTTAGGTTGTCGGATGAGTGTAAGGAGAGCTTTCAGAAGCTCAAGACTGCCTTGACCACAACTCCAAATCTAGTTTTACCTTCAGCATCGGGTTCTTATACAGTGTATGTGATGCTTCTCGGATTGGTATTAGGTGTGTCTTGATGAAGGAGGGTAGAGTGATTGCTTAAGAATCACGCCAGTTGAAGCCTCATGAGAAGAACTCCCATGTTCCTAATTTGGAGTTGGCATTCATCATTCATGCATTGAAAATTTGGAGGCATTATCTCTACGGTGTGTCTTGTGAGGTATTTACGGATCATCGGAATCTCCAACACTTGTTCAAACAAAATGATCTAAATTTGAAGCAACATAGATGGTTGGAGTTGCGAAAGGACTATAATATCACCATTTTGTATCATTCCGGGAAGGCCAATGTGGCGGCCGATGCCTTGAGTAGAAAGGCGGTGAGTATAGGTAGCCTTGCATTTATTCCGGTCGGTGAGAGACCACATGTATAAGATGTTCAGGCCTTGGCCAATCAGTTAATGAGGTTAGATATTTCAGAGCCTAATCGGGTTCTAGCTTGTGTGGTTTGTTGGTCTTTCTTATATGATCACATTAGAGAGCATCAATATGATGACCCCCATTTGCCTGTCCTTAAGAACATGGTTCATCAGGGATGATGGGGTGTTGTGGATGCAAGTTCGGATTTGTGTGCCTAATGTTGATGGGCTACGTGTGTTGATTCTTGAAGAGGCCCACAGTTCGCGATATTCCATTCTTCTGGGCGTCGCAAAGATGTATCAGGACTTGAGGCTACACTATTGGTTGAGGAGGATGAAGAAATATATGGTGGGGTTTGTAGCTCAGTGCCTAAATTGTCAGCAGGTGAAGTACAAGCATTAGAGACCGGGCAGATTGCTTTAGAGGCTTGAGATTCCGGAGTGCAAATGGGAGTGTATCACCATAGACTTTGTAGTTGGGCTCCCACGAACTTCGAGGAAATTTGATGCCATTTAGGTGATTTTGGATCAATTGACCAAGTCCGCGCATGTCATTCCAGTTAGGACTACCTATTTTTCGGAGCGGTTGGCTGAGATCTACATCCGCAAGATTATTCGCCTTCACGGTGTGCTGGTGTCTATCATTTTAGATTGGGGCACACAATTTACATTGCAGTTTTGGGGAGCAGTGCGGCGAGAGTTAGGCACATGGGTTGAGTCCTTAGATAGACGGACAATTCGAGCTCACTATTTAGATATTGGAGGATATGCTACGCGCTTGTGTCATGGATTTCGTGGGTTCTTGGGATCAGTTTCTGCCGCTTGGAGAGTTTGCCTACAACAACAACTACCAATCGAGCATTGAGATATAAGGCTTTGTATGAGAGACTATGTCGATCTACGGTGGGTTGGTTTGAACCGGGTGAGGCTAGACTATTGGGTACTAACTTGGTTTAGGATGCTTTGGACAAGGTTAAGTTGATTTAGGATCGGCTTTGCACGGCACAGTCTAAACATAAGAGTTACGCCGATCGGAAGGTTTGTGATGCTTCTTACATGGTGTGAGAGAAGGTATTGCTCATATTTACACCCATGAAGGGTGTTATAAGGTTTGGGAAGAAGGGAAAGTTGATCCCTCGGTACATTGAGTCTTTTGAGGTGCTTGAGAGGATTGGAGATGTGGCTTACAAGCTTGCATTTCCACCTAGTCTATCGAGTGTTCACCCAGTGTTTCATGTTTCCATGCTCTGGAAGTATTTCACGATTCGTCTCATGTTTTAGACCTCAGCATGGTTCAGTTGGATGGTGATTTGACTTATGATGTGGAGCTGGTGGCCATTTTGAGATAAAAGAACATAGCTTCACTGAAGGTGTAGTGGATAGGTCAGCCAGTCGAGAAGGAAACTTGGGAGACCGAGCGGGAGATGCGGAGAAGATATCCACACTTATTTGAGACTCCACGTATGATTCTACACCCCTTCGAGGACGAATATTTGTTTAATAAGGGAATGATGTAATGACCCTGATGGTTGTTTTGACTATTACAGTCTTATTCCCCTATTTATTGCTTATTCCATTCTCATTGGTTGTTATATGAATTATTGGGGTACTACGTTTGGTTTCGGGGATGTTTCGGAATGAATTGGGATACATAGTCCAAAGGTTGGAAGCCAAAGTTAAAAGAGTTGACCGGATGTTGATTTATGTGTAAATGGCTCCGGAATGGAGTTTTGATGGTTCCGATAGCTCCGTATGGTGATTTTGGACTTAGGAGTATGTCCGGATATTGATTTGGAGGTCCGTAGATGATTTTGGCTTGAATTGGCGAAAGTAGGAAAAATAAAAGTTTGGAGAGCTAAGAAGTTTGACCGAGAGTTGACTTTATGGTTACCTTGCTCGGATTTTGGTTTCGGAAGTTGGAATAGGTTTGTTGTGTCATTTATGACCTATGTGCGAAATTTGAGGTTAATCGGAGTTGGTATGGTATATTTCGGCATTGGTTTTGGAAGTTAGAAGATCATAAGTTCGTTAGGCTTGAATCGATGCATGATTCGTGGTTTTACTGTTGTTTGATGTGATTTGAAGCTTCAAGCGAGTTCGTATGATGTTTTAGTAATTGTTGGTATGTTTGGTTGAGGTTCCGGAGGCTTCATCGGATCATGTTCAGCGCATTTTGAACTTGGAGGGGCTGCTGAATTTTCTGTTGTTGGTTTCCTTATACGCGATCGCGAGTGGAGGATCGCGATCACGAAGAGTGTTGTAGGCAGGTGGGGAATTTGTGCTATACGTTCATGAGAGGGTGTCTATGATTGTGAAGCTTGGGGATTCAGTGAATCGTGAACGCATGGGTTAGGTCACGTTCGCGAAGAGGAAAAGAAGAGGGTGGAGTTCACGCGATTTGTTCTTCGCGATCGCGTGAGGAGGTTCGTGATCGCGTAGGTTGATGGGCATGCGAGTCGCGTTCGCTGTGGTTTATTCGCGTTCGTGAATGGTATTTTGAGGGCAGCTGAGTTTTTTCTTCGCGATCGCGAAGAGGAACATCTGGACAGAATATAAGATTTCAAAAACGAGGGTTAGAGTAAAATTTCATTTTGGACTTTGGGAGCTCGGATTGAGGCGATTCTTGGTGGAATTTTCAAGGAATTGATTGGGGTAAGTAATTCTATGTTGGATTTGATTTGTAATAAACCAATTTTGTTTTTTCTATATGCTTATTAAATTATGAGACTAGAAAATTAAGTTATTTTGCAGATATTTAAAAAGTACTAAGCTAGTAAAAAATAATTGATTACAATATATATATAGTGCAATAAATAAATAGTTAGTGGGCCTAATTGATCGTTACATGTGTAATTGGGTAATAAAATAAATGAGACAATAAGTATTATTGAAGATGTGGACTAGGCCCGTATTTATTTTTTCTGATGGCCTAGGTATTGAAGATTTAGGTTAAAGAGAAACATTAATGAGGTTTTACGTCATTAGCTAATACGCAATCGATAGCAATTGAAAAGAAAAAAGAAACAGACAGGTCTTCGGCAAAGTTGAGGTCATAGTTCATCAACTCCAAAGTTAGTATTCAGGTATACTAAATAGTTCATCTCAATTAATGTTTTCCTTAAACTTGGATAGAAAAGAATTGTTTACTATACTTTATAGTAGTAGTAAGAATTGAATTGGTAAAATAATTTATCATGGCAGGCACAATCATGAAGCATTGGGAATGAATATTGAATTTAATAAATGAAATCTTACCCTTCAATAAGGACAAAACCAGTTAGGATTGTTTTGGATCTTAAAATTAGAATATTACATATACAGGGAATTAGTTATGAACCTTTGCACACAGATGTAGAATGACAAGTTATAATTTATGATTCTTTTGCAACAGCTACGTGATGATTGAAAGCACAATGAGTCAGTGATAAGTTTTCAAAATTATGTCTAAGGTTGGAATGAGAATTTATCCGTAAGGTGTATCTAAGCCCTATTTGAATGTTAACATTAAAGCCACTGTTCCAATTTTATTGTTAAGTATACAAAGATTTTGATTGTATCCCGTGGTTATGACAGTTTGGATTGGGATAATGGGATATATTACTATTAAGGTGTAAAAGAAAAATATAAAGCTATAGCTCTAAGCTTGAAAGTTAAAAGGACATAGAGATTTGATCCCGGCTAACATATTTGATATTATTAATAACATTTTGAATAGATTGAGGCCATAGGAGTCCGTTTGGTTGGTGTTCTAGACGTTGCAAGTTGGGGAAACTTCTCGCTAGCAAGGTAAGTGAGACTTTAAGCTTTAGTACTTGCTTTTATAAAACCCGTTTTAAAAATGTGTTTCTCTGCCTGGTCCATGTGTTGGGACAAGCGTGCGCTTGGCAGAATCGGTGGTCTTAGACCAGCCGCAAATATATTATTTTAATTAAAGTACAACAAAAGGAAAATATTACTTTATAAGTTGTTTTATAGTTTGATACGACTGTGCGCCATGATGTTGAGTTTAATACGGCTGTGCGCCATGGTGTTGAGTTTGATACGGCTGTGCGCCATGATATTAAGTTTGATACGGCTGTGCGCCATGATATTGGAGCATTGTGTATGCCTTTGTACATCACCTGAGCATTGTGTATGCTTCATTGAGCATTGTGTATGCTCTGTTACATATTCGAGGCATTGTGGTGCCGTTGTGGACCCGTAGGTGTGTTGGTAAATTTCTTTTACTGCGTTTATGATAAGTCCTTAGTGGGTATCTTGTTGGTTAATTCTTAAGAACTCTGGTGATACACATATATTGAGTTATTGTATAGTTATCATATTTACTATATCATTCCTGTTGTGGCGTGTTTGTATTTTCTAACACTTGTTCCAGAGGTATTTAAAGTGGCGGGTCGAGGATCTTATTGGGTTATATTTACGTATAACTCACTCCTTACCTGCATCTCTATGCAGATACCGTTGCGGGAGATAGAGCTAGTGGATGATGAGTTCGTTGAGTGGATCCTATTGCTGAGGTGAGCCACCATATTATCCGTGGAGGCCGTTGTTTCATCTCTATCTATCTTATGTCTAGTATTTCTTTCGGGTTTTCATGCCCGTCACTTAAACTTCTATTACTCTATTAGATGCTCCACATTCTTAGTATGTAATTTGGGTTAGAGATTTAGTATTTGAGTGCTTTTAGATTATAAATAAATTATGAGTTTAGTCGAATAATTATTTCGTATTTAATAATATTTAATGCATTTGGGCTAGTAGGTGTTTCTCTCAATGCTTATATAATACGTTAAGAGTACAAAAATTGGTTTGCCTAGCGGGCATTATAAGCTAGGCGCCAGTCACGTCTAGGCGGTAGTTTGGGACGTGACAAAGTTGGTATCATAGCCTAGGCTTTAAGTCCCGGGTCATGGATTGGTTAGCGTCATGTTATGCTTCAGTTGATTGTCATTCCAAGATTATACGTTTTGATTTTCCTGGAGAACCATGTTTAGTGTGGAAAGGCATAACTCCTCTAATTCAGTGAAAGATAATATCCAATGTAAAAGCACGTCGAATGATTAATAATGGGTGTTTGGGTTTTATTGCTACTGTTCATGATACGCGTTTGGAGGATGTTACTATTAATAGTGTTCCGGTGGTTCGAGAATTTGTTGATGTGTTTCCAGAAGATTTACCTGGGCTGCCTCCGACAAGAAAAATTGAGTTCAATATTGATTTGGTGCCAGGAACTCAACCTATCTCTATTCCTCCATACCGTATGGCTCAAGCGGAGTTGAGAGAACTAAAGGTTCAACTTCAAGAGCTACTTGATAAGGGATTGATCAGGCCTAATGTGTCGCCTTGGGGTGCACCTGTGTTATTTGTTAAAAAGAAAGATGGAACGATGAGAATGTGTATTGATTGCAGGCAACTGAATAAGGTGACGATCAAGAATAAATATCCGTTGCCACGTATTGATAATCTATTCGACCAACTACAGGGTGCAACTCACTTTTCAAAGATTGACCTGAGATCGGGTTACCATCAACTGAGAATTAAGACCGAGGATATATCCAAGACAGCGTTTCGGACCAGGTACATGCATTTTGAATTTTTAGTGATGTTCTTCGGGCTTACTAATGCCCCTGCAACATTTATGGACCTCATGAATAGGGTATTCAAGCCGTTCTTAGATCATTTTGTGATTGTATCTATTGATGACATTTTGGTGTACTCTCAAAGTGAGGCAGAACATGAACAACACTTGAGAGTTGTGCCACAGACACTTAGGGAGAGAAAGCTTTATGCAGAGTTCTCAAAGTGTGAATTTTGGTTGGATACAGTTTCCTTTTTGGGACATGTGGTGTCACGATATGGGATTCAAGTTGATCCAAAGAAAATAGAGGCAGTTCGAGATTGGCCTCGTCCCACTACTCCTACAGAGATACGTAACGTCTTAGGCCTAGCTGGATATTATAGAAGGTTTGTTGAGGGTTTCTCAAAGATAGACACTCCATTGACTCGATTGAATCAGAAGGGTGTTGCATTTCAGTGGTCAAATGAGTGTGAAGAAAGTTTTCAGAAGTTGAAGACCGCATTGACTACAACTCCGATTTTGACACTACCTACAGGTGCAGGGGGTTTTACTATTTATTGTGATGCGTCTCGAATCAGTTTGGGTTGTGTGCTGATGCAGAATGGCAAGGTTGTAGCTTATGCTTCTCGGCAGCTAAAGAACTATGAAAAGAATTACCCAACTCATGACCTGGAATTGGTTGCGATCGTATTTGCACTTAAGATCTGGCGTCACTATCTTTATGGTGAGCCGTCTGAAATCTACACTGATCACAAGAGTCTGCAATATATATTCAAGAAAAGAGATCTGAATCTGAGGCAGAGACGGTGGTTAGAATTACTTAAAGATTACGATCTTACTATTTTATATCATCCTGGGAAGGCAAATGTGGTGGCAGACGCCTTGAGTAGAAAGTCTATGGGTAGCTTGGCCTGATTTACTGTTGAAGAATGACCTATGGTTATGGATATTCAAACATTGGCCAATCGGGGGGTGCGTATTGACCATACATTTCCAGGCAGATTACTTGCGGGTTTGGTAGCACAATCATCCTTGGTTGGACAGGTCAAGGCTCGTCAATTTGAAGATCCCCATCTAGTTAGACTCTGAGATCGAGTGCAGAATGGTGGTGTTAAGTCATTCGCTATTGATAATGAAGGTGTGTTACAGCGACATGGTAGATTGTGCATCCCCATGGTGGGTGATGTAAAGCAGTTGATTCTTGAAGAGGCTCATAGCTCCCGTTACTCTATCCATCCAGGTGCTACTAAAATGTATGAAGACTTGCGTAAATTGTACTGGTGGAAAGGTATGTATGATATCTTGAAACATGTGACTAGTTGCTTAAATTGTCAGCAGGTGAAATATGAACACCAAAAACCAGGCGGTGTGATGCAGAACTTAATTATCCCAGAGTGGAAGTGGGAAAGACTATGGATTTTGTAGTTGGGTTGCCACGTACTTTTAGAAAACATGATTCAGAATGGGTGATCGTGGAAAGACTCACAAAGTCCGCGCATTTTATACTGGTTCGAGTTACCCACACTGCAGAACAATTAACAGATATTTACCTCCGTGAAATAGTTCGACTTCATGGTGCGCCTATTTCTATAATATCAGATCGGGGTGCATAATTTACTGCTGAATTTTGGAAGTCATTTCAGAAGTCTTTGGGTTCTTAGGTTGAGTTGAGCACAACTTTCCATCCACAGGTGGACGGACAGTCCGAGCAGTTTATTCAGATCTTGGAGGACATGCTTAGAGCTTGTGCAATTGATTGTGGTGGTAATTGGGACGATCAGTTGCCGTTAGCAGAGTTCGCTTATAATAACAGCTATCAGTCGAGTATACATATGGCGTCGTTTGAAGCTTTATATGGTCGTAAGTGTCGTACACCCGTTGGGTGGTTTGAACCTGGTGAAGCACAACTATTGGGTCCGGATTTGGTTCAGCAAGCTTTGGAGAAAGGTGTATTGATACGAGAACGACTCCGGGCGGCTCAAAGTAGACAAAAATCCTACGCAGATAAGAGAGTTCGTGATTTGGAGTTCATGAAAGGAGAAAAAGTCTTTCTGAAGGTGTCCCCTATGAAAGGAGTCATGAGATTTGGGCGCAAAGGTAATCTAAGTCCGAGGTATATTGGTCCGTATGAGATTTTAGATCGAATCGGGTCGGTGGCGTATAAACTTGCCTTGCCTCCAAGGTTGTCTGCGGTTCATCCCGTATTTCATGTGTCTATGCTTAGACGATATGTTCGTGATGATAGTCATAAGATTCAGCCAGAGGATGTAGAGCTTGATGAGAACTTGACTTACGAAGAAGGTCCGATAGCTGTTCTGGAGAGGCAAGTGCGACAATTGAGATCGAAAAAGGTTGCTTCAGTGAAAGTATTATGGTTCAACCATCCTAAAGAGGAAGCTACGTGGGAGTACGAAGTAGACATGCGAAGCAAGTACCCCAAGTTGTTTGAGATGTCAGGTACACTTTCTAACTCATTCGAGGACGAATGTTCTTCTTAGTGGGAGAGAATGTAATAACTCAATTTTTTTTCTATCTGCTTATTAAATTATGAGACTAGAAAATTAAGTTATTTTGTAGATATTGAAAAAGTACTAAGCTAGTATAAAATAATTGATTACAATATATAAGATAGTGCAATAAATAAATAGTTAGTGGGCCTAATTGAATGTTACATGTGTAATTGGGTAATAAAATAAATGAGACAATAAGTACTATTGAAGATGTGGACTAGGCCCGTATTTATTTTTCTTGATGGCCTAGGTATTGAAGATTTAGGTTAAAGAGAAACATTAATGAGGTTTTGCGTCATTAGCCAATACGCAGTCGATAGCAATTGAAAAGGAAAAAAAAACAGACGGGTCTTCGGCAAAGTTGAGGTCATAGTTCATCAACTCCAAATTTAGTATTCAGGTATATTAAATAGTTCATCTCAATTAATGTTTTCCTTGAACTTTGATAGAAAAGAATTGTTTACTATACTTTATAGTAGTAGTAAGAATTGAATTGGTAAAATAATTTATCATGGCAGACACAATCATGAAGCATTGGGAATGAATATTGAATTTAATAAATGAAATCTTACCCTTCAATAAGGACAAAACCAGTTAGGATTGTTTTGGATCTTAATATTAGAATATTACATATACAGGGAATTAGTTATGAACCTTTGCACACATATGTAGAATGACAAGTTATAATTTATGATTCTTTTGCAACATCTACGTGATGATTGAAAACACAATGAGTCAGTGATAAGTTTTCAAAATCATGTCTAAGGTTGGAATGAGAATTTATCCGTAAGGTGTATCTAAGCCCTATTTGAATGTTAACATTAAAGCCACTGTTCCAATTTTATTGTTAAGTAAAGAAAGATTTTGATTGTATCCCGTGGTGATGACAATTTTGATTGGGATAATGGGATATATTACTATTAAGGTGTAAAAGAAAAATATAAAGCTATAGCTCTAAGCTTGAAAGTTAAAAGGACATAGAAATTTGATCCCGACTAATATAATTGATATTATTAATAACATTTTGAATAGATTGAGGCCATAGGAGTCCGTTTGGTTGGTGTTCTAGACGTTTCAAGTTGGGAAAACTTCTCGCTAGCGAGGTAAGTGAGACTTTAAGCTTTGATGCTTGCTTTTCTAAAACCCGTTTTAAAAATGTGTTTTCTCTGCCTGGTCCATGTGTTGGGACAAGCGTGCGCTTGGCAGAATCGGTGGTCTTAGACCAGCCGCAAATATATTATTTTAATTAAAGTACAACAAAAAGAAAATATTACTTTATAAGTTGTTTGATAGTTTGATACGGCTGTGCGCCATGATGTTGAGTTTAATACGGCTGTGCGCCATGGTGTTGAGTTTGATACGGCTGTGCGCCATGATATTAAGTTTGATACGGCTGTGCGCCATGATATTGGGGCATTGTGTATGCCTTTGTACATCACCTGAGCATTGTGTATGCTTCATTGAGCATTGTGTATGCTTTGTTATATATTCGAGGCATTGTGGTGCCGTTGTGGACCCGTAGGTGTGTTGGTAAATTTCTTTTACTGAGTTTATGATAAGTCCTTAGTGGGTATTCTTGTTGGTTAATTCTTAAGAACTCTGGTGATACACATATATTGAGTTATTGTATAGTTATCATATTTACTATATCATTCCTGTTGTGGCGTGTTTGTATTTTCTAACACTTGTTCCGGAGGTATTTAAAGTGGCGGGTCGAGGATCTTACTGGGTTATATTTACGTATAACTCACTCCTTACCTGCATCTCTATGCAGATACCGTTGCGGGAGATAGAGCTAGTGGCTGACGAGTTCGTTGAGTGGATCCTATTGCTGAGGTGAGCCGCCGCATTATCCGTGGATGCCGTTGTTTCAGCTCTATCTATCTTATGTCTATTATTTCTTTCGGGTTTTCATGCCCGTCACTTAAACTTCTATTACTCTATTAGATGCTCCACATTCTTAGTATGTAATTTGGGTTAGAGATTTAGTATTTGAGTGCTTTTAGATTATAAATAAATTATGAGTTTAGTAGAATAATTATTTCATATTTAATAATATTTAATGTGTTTGGGCTAGTACGCGTTTCTCTCAATGCTTATATAAAGGTTAAGAGTACAGGAATTGGTTCGCCTAGCGGGCAGTATAAGCTGGGTGTCAGTCACGTCTAAGGGGTAGTTTGGGACGTGACATGATTAATATACACAAACATATCATTGTTTATATCATTTACTTAGTGTTTTGGGTGGGAAAAATTGGGAAAAATTGTAGAAACTTCATCGGCTTTATTTTGAGGATTTGAAGGTCGAGTTGTGATCGAAATTGAGTAATTTTGGTATGGTTGGGCTCGTAGTTGAATGGGTTTTAGAATTTTGTTAACTTTTTTGTACTCCGAGATGTGGGCTCGGGGTTGACTTTTTGAGTTGATTTTTCGACCTTAGTTAAAGAACATAGCTTTATTAATTGGAATCAATTCCTATAGCTTTTGTTGATAGTATTACGTTATTTTTTGCTAGATTCGAGCCTTTCGGAGGTCGATACGCGTGGGAAAGGCTTGCTAGCAGAGTGATTTGACTTGCTTGAGGTAAGTATCTTATTTAAACTCGGATGAGGCACTAGTTGCCTGACTTGTTGTGCTAGCTACGTGCCATTGAGTGTGCACATGCGTGAGGATGAACCCATGTCCAGACACCAGTGTCATTTGTTCATGTTTTAAGCTAGGATTGACTGGTAAGTTTTAAGCTATGATATTTCTCATATTTGAATATTTGTGTGAACTATTTGAGCCATGTTTGGGGCTACATAGAGGTCTGATCCCTGAACGAACTTGATAAATGCTTTTCAGTGATGAACTTGCCGATTTGAGCTATGATAACACACTTTGCACATGCCTATACTTTAACATGTCTTTTATACTAGTCCAGGATCATGAAATTTTTTATTCATTCATCACATACATGTATACTTGTTTAATTGCTCTTGTATGATATGTTTGGACTAGAGGCTTGTGACCATGCCAGGCGGATTGTGTTGTTGTTCCTGTGACCATACCCGGTGGATTGTGTTATTGGCACGTAAGTTGTCCGTGCAGCATGTGAGTTGTCCGTGCGGATCTATATACTGATGTTATTGGTACGTAAGTTGTCCGTGAGGTTCTATTATTAGCACGTGAGTTGTTCGTGCAGCATGTGAGTTATCCGTGTAGCGGGTTGATACAGATCCATCCCCTTAGGGTCACCCTCTCATGTTTCTCTCTTTATTGTGTACACGCGGTTATTGAGAATACTTATCAGTGGTTTGGAATGGATATGGAACATTGAGGGAATTTGGCTAGTGTTGTGTTGGATTGCATTTCCTTGATCATTTATCTGATTTAACTGTATATCACCTATATATGCCATGATATTATCTGAGCAAAGTATTTGAGAAACTGTACACATGCACACACAGATGAACTTGATGAGTTAGTTTTCAATGATGTTCTGTACCGGTTTAAATGTTAGAACTACACAGGTGATAGCTAGTATCATTAATAATTTATGCTTCTTTTACCTTGCCGTGTTGATTTACGATACTTATTAAGTATATTGGGTTGGTTGTACTCATACTACACTCTGCACTTCGTGTTCAGATCCAGGTACTTATGGGCACGACGGTTGTTAGCTTTGGAGCCTTATCGATTTAGAGACTATCGAGGTAGCTGCCTTAGCTTCCGCAGACATTGACTCTCCTTATTTTTAGTTATATGTACTGTTTTATCTTCCTAGACAGTGTTTTTAGCAATCACACTATGTTGTCATATGTACCTAGTGACACCCGAATTTTGGGGGATTATGTAATGAGTCGCGGTATTTTCTTACCAGTTATTTCTTACCAACTAGACCCCCCACCCCCTAATTCCAAGGAGCGTGTCAGAGGCAACAACTAGACTCCAAATGAGGGAGCAAGTTGGGGCACCAACTGGAACAAGGACTATCAACTTTGTTGGTGATGCCAATGGTGTGAGTGAGCCAACGCATCTTCTATACTCACCAAAAACCTCACATGGAAAGGGAAAGCTGCTATAACAGGAAACCAACTAAAGAGACAAAGAGTGACCAAGTTGATGGTAAGAAAAGGAAATGGCAATTCACAAATCTGAACATGTGAATGTCGTGATAGTTTGCGGTGTCTTATGTAATCTAATTACTGCATGTGACAATACTCTTAACTTAATTTTAGGTTAATTAACTGTTGGGGTGGATGTAATATTATTACCTTGGTGGTGACAGGTTTTGGGGTAATAATGTGACATCCCTTTTGTCCATGTAACTGCACTTGACAGTTTTTGGCAGTCCTTAATGAATGTTGTTGAATTATGTTGCCGTTACAGTTATGTGTTTGGCTTTTTTGTTATAATTATTGTTGAAAATGGATGTCATGTGTTAGCATATGTTGAAACTAGCAATAACATTGCTGAAATTATGTCTAGATATGCGACCAGAAAACATCAGTAATATGACATTTACAAACTAACATTCATTGCACTAAAATTTGAAACCAACAGTAACATTAAACATTAACACAAACAATTTGATTCCAGAAATAATGGACACTAGCAGTAACATTGACACAAACCATTACACACATCGAATCAACACCAACAAGTTGCTAACATAACAAAACAACTAACAATATAAAAACGAGTCCTAAGACAATCACTTCGCCATTGAAGCTGCAATGAAACCCATTAAAAGTGCCCATGAAATTAGGAGAAGGAGCGACATCTTTGATACCTTTTCTTCCAAGGTTGAAACTTTAACCACTTGAGAATGGTTTGTAACTTCCATGGCAACTACTTCTTACTTCAATTTCTCAATGTCTAACTTAACAACACCCAATTCTCGAATCAGATTTATAGGTGAATCTGGGCAAACTTCATCTTCCCACTCCAAATACCCACATGAATAAATCTGTCAATAATATGAAATCACACTTAAGATTTGACTAAAAACTTATTTCATATTAATTTAAACTTTACAACATCAAGAACAAACCTTAGGCTTAGGACATTTATAGAACTTCCTTTCAGGATTCGGAACAATTGTGGAAGTTATCCGGCTGGCTACCATACCACAATGGCATCTAATTTGAGACGAAGAACTTCCCTGTGACATTTTATAGGAACCAAAAGCAAGCCAGACGAGGAGAGAAGAGAACATAAATTTTTAATTTTTTAATTAAACCCTAGATGTTACAAATATGGAGGTTTAGGAGGAATAAGACATTAATATGAAGGTGGCTTTCCAACCGTGTCATCCATGTGGCAAGTCAAATTGACACATTGGACAGCCGTCCAAAAAAGGGGTAATTTAAGCAGGTTTGATAACGGTAGGCCTATAATTGAGCTAAGAGTATAACGACGGACAATTTTAAACTATTAACTAAAGTAGAGGGACATATTAACACATTTTCCCTTCTTTTATACCCCCGTGTTTGTTCATCTAAACATCAGATCTCCTATTTTTATTTTATATTTTGAAAAAAAAAAATTATAGAGTATAGTAGAGAACTATATAAGAATATAATTACTCAAAAGAATTTAAAAATTAAAAATAGACAAATAGTAATGAAGAAAAATGATTTAACTTCCAACATAATATTTGTCTCGAGTATAAATCTTTAAGTTCCCCTGATCATCTCAATTCCACACATAAAATGTCTTTGCTCTCACTTCCTCTCCCAATCCCAATTCCCCACAGCTCTAAACCCCATTACAACACTCTTCGTCTACACAATTCTCGAGCTTTCCACTTCCACAAAAACCTTAGGTTCTCCGTTTGGGCCTCCGGCGTTCCCGTTCACCGGAACTCGGCGACTATCCCGGCGTCCGGCGAATTTCTCCGTCAAATAGCTGCTTCTTCTGTTCTTTTTATCAGTTTGGGTTCGGCCCTTTTTGCCTTTCCCGCTATTGCTACTACTCATGTTCCTCCTCAAGTCCCTTCTCTAACTCAGCTTCGGGACCAAGAATCTCATGGTATTTTTATTTTATTTTTTGCGAAAAATCTATTTATGGATAATGACTGAACATGTTGGATCAATAACTACAATTTTAATTTTTAAAGTATATTATGGCAGCATTAGTAGTGTAATTTACCAACACCTGGTGTTTAGGCTGGACTAAGCATTTTAACCTTAGCGGGTAAAACTTAAAGTTCAAGTAAGTTTTTACCATTTCCCCGCCTGATATATATATATATATATGTCAATTTTTACCTCGTACACATCTCCTGTTTGACATTTCTATAGAACTTTCCTAATTTTCAGGAGTTCGAATTCAAATTTGTTAAACTATTCAAGTTTGGAACTTTGACATGATATTTTTCTATCAACCTAATATTTCACAATTGCTATACGTATACAATTAGACCTATTTATAACAATATCCTTATATAACATCACTTCACTATAAAAGCCAAATTATTCCGGAACCAAACTTCATGTTCTATTATAATGTATGTTTTCTATAACAGCAATTCGCTATAACATCCAAAAATATGCAGAACAAACGAGGCTGTCATAAAGATGTTTGACCGCATATGTAAGATATATGCCAATTAACAGCTTAAATCGTGTATCCACTTGAATGTCGTGTTATATAGTATGGAAAGGGAGAACTCATTTCCTCTAAAGCAAACAGAGTAAATGAACCGTAGGTGAATCAAAACACCAGGCTGAGAGTTGTTATCTAGAGTGTAGGTATTAAGCTGTGGAAATGCAAGTAGCTTGTGGAAGGTTTGAAAGTGAGAGTGCGAGTAGGAGAGAAATAAATGTGAAGAGAGGAAGAGAGAGGGATTATGCAAAGATCAATGTAGCTTTGTTTGGGTTAAATTTGGCTAGTGAGACAGAGAAAGGTTAGGTTTTATCAAGTCAATCCATGATGTTTAGTGTGAAAAGATGAACGATTATTGTTGTTCTTGTTGATTACTTTTAATGCCACTCTTCTTAGTGATATTGCAAGTTTCACCATTTTTGCGATTGGCCTTTGATAGTATTGATATATGAATGTTGCATGAAGATCTCGACCAGAGTTTCATTTTCGCTCTGCCCCTCTTTATTGTTTACTGTTTATTTTACTTATGGCGCCATGGGCTTTAAATTACATAGGCACTGGAGTTGGAAATTCGGAAAATGTAGAGGATATCGATGATGAAGAAATTCAAGCAGCATTTGAGAAATGGAAATCTAAGACGTATGCTTTGACTGTCCCCCTAAGAGTTGTTTCTCTTAGTAACTCTTTTCCTCCTGTATGGCTCAAGGTCTGTTAACTCTGCTCCATCTCTCACTTTTTTACTTCCAGGATATGATCATTCAGACCTTGTGTGGTGTAAAGGTTGTTTAAATAAGTTGCTAGTAGATATTTCTATATGTCGGATCAAAGAGAGATTATGATGTTATCTTGGTCTTCTCTTGCTATTCTACTAAGCCCTGGCTTGGCCAATGAATTCCTGTGTTGGAGATAACAGTATTTTGTGTGCCACGGTCGTCGATTATAGCATTTTAGCCACAAATTTATTGTACTTTTTATGCTGCTCCTTGACTTTAATAACAAAACAAGTTTAGAGTGCGTATAATCAAGTAGAAGAGTTATTCCTGTGGAGAAAAAAGTGAGATTTTAGTGGCTTCAAGGTTGCAAGTTACACACGAAATGCTGTACTAGTTGGTTTAGTTGTAAAGTTAGGAAAGATGAGAGAAGAGTAGTATGGGGTAGAAAACTAGAATTTGAGTTAGTTTGCTGCTAAGTTGCTCCGACACGACAATTTTGATGCCGCACCCGTGTCGACACGACACTAGTATGGGTGTGGGTATGGGATCCTTATCGGATCTAGTCAAACAATTTTGGGTACTTTGACCACGACGGACGGAAAAATTCGAGACGAGATACAATTTAACTCCCAAAATCATAACCAAAACTAGGGTAAATTTGATGAAAATAGCATACCTTATCTTGGAAATCAATTCTCTACTTGTATATAACTTGAGAATAAAAAAGAAATCTACACTTTACAAGTTATATGCAAGTTTTCCATAAAATTTCTCATAATTTAGAGATATTTTTATATATATGTATATATATATTTTGAATAGCCGTATCCCCGCAGCCGTTTCCGTCCTAGGATCCGTATCCCCAACTCTGAGAATTTACATTTCGAAGGAGATCCGCACCGTGTCGGACACCCACACCTGTGTCCGAGCAACTTAGGTTTTGCAGACCACCGAATTAAAAGGAATGGAAGAAAAACAAGGAAAGAGGATTGGAAATATCTTCTATATTTTAATAAAAATTCCGGTATCAAAATGATTTGTTTTCATATTGATGTTCACATAGAATTTTAGAGATTACTGATCTCCCGACTCTAGTTTAGATAATAAGAGAATACTTAGTAAAAAAGACATTAATTGATTGCTGTATGTAATGTCAAATGGTAGATTAAAATGAATCTCTTCTATAAAAGCTACTGGCAAAAGAAAAACACAAGAAAAGCTACTGTATTATTACTGTCCTCACTGCTATATCAACCCAAAAATACTAGGAAATGTATAATTTTGTAGGTTCTCCATTACTTTAAGAAGCAGTTATCATTTGCATCCTAGTGGTTGTATTCTTCTCTCAGTTTTCTTTCGTTTGATGTCATTTCTGCTTAGCTTCTAAATTGAAGTCCAAGTTGATGTGCTTTTGAGGTCTTTTTATAATATAAGTACTGTAGTTTGCAAATGATCCTGAGTTCTCATCAAGAACTTTAGGACATTGCTAAATTTCACTTATTAGCTTCTATTCAAGGCTTTTCCCTATGTTCCCTCTAAAACACTTATTTTATGTACAGCGCATCGCTGTTACTCCTATCGAAAAAGAAACCAAGTTCACTGGACTTGTGTAATATATTATGCTTTAATAAGCCGCTTCAGTTGTCATTCAAATGGTGACAACTCTGTGTACAGTCTGGAGAATAATGGTCTTTGCTCATTGATGTGTAGGATTTCTTGCGATCTCAAGGGAAGAGAGTGAGACTACGTTCTGAGTTTCGTCGAAGCCTGCAAGACATCTTTCATGAACTTTGTATGCCTAATCAGAAAGGAAATGTTAATCCTAAATCTGCTTTGGCAGCTGATATTGTCACTCTTGGTGATACCTGGCTCAGTTATGCCATTGAGAAGAGGTTAATCGAGCCGATGCATGATTTAGAAGATCAAGATTGGTTTAAAAATTTAAGTAACAAATGGAAGGTAACAACCATTTTCTTTTGTTTGATGAGGACTGACATTTCCATCTTGTTGTCTTTCAAGCTGTCGGTAGCATCCCTGGTGTTTTTTGCCTTTACTTTCTTTTTCATCTTCTAAAGAGATGGTCTGCTTCTGAGAATTTCCAGATTGCCTTGTCGCAATGAAAATTAACTCTTACATCAGAAAACTGAACAAAGCTTTGATATTTTTTATTTTAAATCATAGCCTTAATGTTTTTGACAATGCCTTGTCTCTCAAATCAACTATTACATGAGAATCTGTTCACTTCAGTGCTAGGAAATAAACTTATTACAGTCTCCTATTTTCATGCCAGGCTGTTGAAAGCAATACTAAGATTTACAGAACTTTAGCTACTACTTTCTATTGAACCTGAAATCCATATTTCATCATTCTGTTTAGGTTGGCAAAATGTAGAAAGAGAGTGCCTAAAAATTACACACCTATCACTCTAGGAATGTTTGGAACCTTACTCGACATAGGGTCCAAAACCTGACATACCATTTTCTTGACAACACAAGGGAAAAAGAGTGATTGCATCATTAGCCGCTTGTTGACCATCACCTAACCTCACATGAGAGGCACTTCGTCTTGAGGCCTGAACCATTTTGTTTATTTATTTTATTCATTTTATTTTGATGATATCTTACATCTCTCCAAAATTTCCATGCATGCTGGTAAATTATATATTACTAAATTGTCTTTTTGTGGAAAAAGAAAAAGAGTGTGTCTCTTCTATAGTTCTGTATTGGAAATATCGTCTTGTTTACTTTGGCATCTATCTTGTACTCGGATCCCTTTGATAGTTCCCTTTGACTTTAAAATAATGCCAGGTATATTTGCGCAGGAGCGATGAAGGGAAATTGGATTCTCGTGGTAGGATCTGGGCGGCTCCGTATAGATGGGGAAGCATAGTGATCGCTTACAAGAAAAGCGAATTTCGAAAGCGTAAAATGGCTCCTATAGAGGTAACGTGGCTCTATATTTGGAGTATCACTATTTAAAACGGAACCCCGAAGGCTGATGCTTTAATTTATGCTCATTGCTTGCAATTTTAAATTAGTCATGTTGTCTTTCTAGCCTTCTCAAAAAAAAAAAAAGTTAGTCTTTCTAGCTACTACAGCATGTGTTTTATTCCACTTGGATAGAAATAGATAGATTCTGGAAGTCTGAACCCAGTTGGAGAAGAAAGACCAAGAGGATCGACATCCTTAAAGGGAAGTTCTTGAACGTGTCGTTCTTGACCTTTACACCATTTTCTTTCCACAATTCATTGATGAAGTTCCTAATTGCTGAATGTTATTCCAATGAGAATATGACTTTTATTTGCACATATTACTTTTTACCTATCAACTATGTTATAAGTATTCTTCATTTGTCTTTGACATTCTCATATCGATCGAATCTTAAAGTTCACAGACCCCAGTGTCTGTGTTGTCAATGTCTTCTTCAGAAGTTACATTCTACGTGATCGCTTATTCTGTGTTGTAAACCACCTCTGCAGGACTGGGCCGATCTGTGGCGACCAGAGCTTGCTGGAAAAATTTCAATGGTTGATTCTCCACGAGAGATTGTTGGTGCAGTGTTAAAGTATATGGGGGCATCATACAACACAACTAACATGTCTGAAGTCGCTGGTGGGAGAGAGGCTGTGCAGCAGAATCTTGCATCACTTGTTAAACAGGTAATTTAAAGAAATTGTAAAAATTGTCTAGGCTTGAGCTCCTTAAAGGTGGATTGTGGGGTATCTTTTCTGTTCTTTGAATTGAACAATTTCAATGATGTGTACTCTGTCCGGAGCAAAATATAATCCAATGAATCTTCCACCAATTTAGAGCTTAAGTGTTTTTAACAAAAGATATAAATTAAACAAAGAAGCAGAAGAACAAGAGTAAAAATCTACAAAATTGTCTGGAAGAGGAGCTGAATCTTTAAGGATGCAACTGTCAAAGGAAATAAGGGGCAGGGATTCAAATTATTATAGTCGGGAAAAGCTGGTGCCACCTGAATTTCCTAGCCGACATAGCACTACTGCAAAATAATTCCAACTTATTAGTGTAATGTCTACACATAATTCCACGAACCTGTTGATTTTTCTAGATGCGTCTCTGTATAAGTTTGATAAGTACTGGTATGAGCTAGCTCTTCACTTTCCTCTCCCATTCTCATTCCGATGTGAGATTCGCCTAAGGTGACATGTGCACTCCTTCTTCAGAAGCTTGCCATTCTAGAAGCCTGTCAGTCCTGCTTGACCTGCCCTCCGTCATGGGCGTCACATAACTTCTCTGAACTTTTCAGGGACATGGTTGTTTCCTTTATTATTATTTTCGTATTATCATGTGCTTAAAAGTTGCGACTTCCCCTCCCAATATTTAAGGCTGCGCTTGGATTGATAGAATTCAAACGCTTATAAACGTATGGAAACTTGCAAAAACATTTTTCTGATGGTTAAATGAGTAGTTGATTATAGGAAAGACTTGATTGATTGAGTTCTTCATCTTCTAAGTCAAACATATGTCAGGATTTAAAATGATATCTATATTGACTTTATTTAGAATCCTTTAAATGTGGATTCATGTATGTTAGCACTTTTTATGTGAGACCTCTATTTACATGCAAAGTAACATTTGTGCGCCAAATGCATGGAGATTAAATAACCCAAAAAAATTCTTGTTCAGTATTTGGATATCTAAATATTTGCATCTCTCAAAAGGTTCGGCTATTTGATAGCGGCCACTATCTTAAAGCCTTCGGAGTTGGAGATGTATGGGTAGCTGTTGGATGGAGCAATGATGTTATTCCTGCTGCAAAGCGGATGTCAAATATTGCTGTAGTTGTTCCCAAATCTGGTGCAAGTCTGTGGGCTGATTGCTGGGTATGTCCAGAATCTTCTCCCTCTATGTACATCCTAAAATGCTGCGGACTAATCTTTTTTTCTTGGCCTTTTTTATTTTGTTTTCTTTTGATTGATAATTTCCGAAAGGTACAACAGATTTAAAAGTTCCAATTTGACAGCTTCTCGTTTTTTCTTTCCCTTGGTTTACTTTCCAGACAAGAACAAAATATCTTCTCTCTTGAAATTTCAGTGAATTATTGATAAAGTTTTATGAGTTTGAAATTTTAAAGTCAGTCCCATCAAACACTTCACATTAGTTTACCAAGTGTAAGAAAAACTCTCCTCTTTATAAAGTAGACAAAATATAGGACTCATAAAACAAAAAGACACTTCAGTCGAGACAACAAACTTTGGCATTCTTTTTTCACTGAATAGATTTTTGGACTTAACTATCAAGTCTCCCAAACATGCTTGGAACGAAAACAATATTCGTAATATGTATTAGAAAATGCAGCTGGTATAGAGATTTATTAGAGATGGGATCATTTCTTCTACTGCAAGTAACTTTTTGCAAAAAATGTCTTTATCAGGCAATACCTGCTGCTTCGAGAATTGCAACTGATCAAATTGGAGGAAGAGTTAGAGGACCATCACCACTAGTGCACCAGTGGATAGAATTCTGCTTGCAATCTGAAAGGTTCAAAGACGACGTTGTTCCAGGTGCTTCACCTAACGCCCTTGAATCACCGGTTAAAGTCTCTGAAAAGCTTACTAGGGGTAGACCAAAACTTGAGACAAATCTCATTGCTGGAATTCCTCCATCTGATATCTTGGCTAAATGTGAACTTTTAGAGCCGTTGCCAGAAACTGCACTATCCGATTATCAATGGCTAATAAAAAGTGTACAAAAACCGAAGCTTACTCTAGTGGAAAGCCTAAAGAGTCATATCTTGTCATTAGCTCATAGCTTTCTTCCTAAAGGGCAGTCAAAGGTTGCCTGAAAGAACTCCACCTTCTATAAACTAAACATTTTGTTTGTTGTGTACATTGCGTGAACGCGGGGTGCCTTGTGCACCCGAACAAAAGTAAACAATTAAATTTGATCTTCCAGTTTGGGTTTGTTAATCCTTCAAAGCATCTTTGGTTCCTTTGTCTCCACTTTTGATTTGTATGCTCCACCATTTCAGCATTTCAAGTTGGGATTATTATCCACTGTTATCCCATCATGCAAAAGAAAATCTGCCAAAATTGGAGTGTCAATTTACAAGGTAGGAATTAGGTGTTCAGAGCTTTCCAATCACTACAGCATTTCTGGGTATAAACTCTAGCCACAATGCGCGAATGCTCTTCCAGGTTCTCCAAAGAGCACCTTCCTCGTATTGAAATCTCCAAAGCCACTTCATCAGTAAGCTCTGGTTGTGAGTTCTCAGCAGTGACGAGTGACGGAGGCAGGATTTTTGCTAAGGGGATTCAAAAAAGAAAAAAGTCAAAAAGTTAAATGAGATTGTAGCTAGTGGGAATTGAACCAATGGCATCACAAAGGTTTTGAACTCCATTGACCACTAAGCTATGCCTTTGGGCTATATCAAGGGGATTCAAAACATAATATATAGAGATAAAAATCAGAATTTGCCTTATATGTACAGTAATTTTTCAGCGAAGGGGGTCGGATCGGTCCCCCTAATTCCGCCCCTGTTCTCAGGTTTCTTATACCGAATCCATCGGATTTCTCAGTTAGGGTGTTGGACTTCCAGTTACTAGGTGGATGGCCTTCTGGTCTTTGTTTCCATGCCGTAGAAAGTTTCTTCCCAGTTTCTTCACTAGTTTATCAATTTAGCTTCACGAAAGAGAAAATAAAAAAATAAAAACTTTTTAATAAAATAAATTAATTAGTTGCTGAATCCATATTAGAAATTTTGTTCGACTACCTCAATACAGTTGAGATCTCGCGAGTGGATTATCACTCGATTTCTATTTGAATATTGTAACGCAATGTTGGTGGCTTTTTCTTTCCTTTTCGTTTCGGATGAATCTGGACAATCGAAAAATTGTTGTTTGTGAAGAAATTTCGAATAGCACAATACCAAATAACAATTTTTATCGAGCAAAATTACCTCCCAATGTATTTCTTTAGAAAAAGGCGCTCTAACGCATTTTAAAAAAAATAGAATTATGAAAACTTGGAATGTCCAATAGAATTATGAAAACTTGTAATGAATCTCTCTATGATTTCGGTTACTTCGTTTTGATCTTGAAAAGTTCTCTTGGATAAGGACAACCTTTTTTTGTTATATACACGATATCGCATTCTTTACCGCAAACGAGATATTACACATTTTCATAGGAGAGTTGACGAGGAGCTTGAGTTTCTGTCACATATTCCATCGTAATCAAGTGAGGTGCATCAAAGACGAGGATGGTCAAGTATTGATGGAAGAAGCCTAGATTAGGCAAAGATGGCAATCGTACTTTCATAAACTTCTAAATGAATAGGAGGATGGAAACATCGTGTTAGGGCACTTGAGGCACTCCTAGAGTCACCGCGACTTTAGGTATTGTAGGCGCATTAAGGTTGAGGAGGTCGTGGGTGCGATGGGTAAGATGAGTCGGGGCAAAGCGACCGGACCAGACGAGATTCCAGTAGAGTTTTGGAGATATGCGGGTAGAGCAGGCTTGGAGTGGCTGACTGTGTTGTTTAATGTTATCTTTAAGACGAAGAGGATGCCTGTTGAGTGGCGGTGGAGTACAATGGTGCTGTTGTACAAGAACAAAGGTAATATCCAGAATTGTAACACCTTTAGGGGTATCAAGTTACTAAATCATACCGTGAAAGTTTGGGAGAGGGTGGTGGAATGGAGGATAAGGAGGCGGGTGTCTATATCAGAAAACCAGTTCGGGTTCATGCCGGGTTGTTCTACTACGGAAGCTATCCACCTTATCAGGAGGATAGGAAGAGGGATTTGCATATGGTGTTTATTGACCTAGAGAAGGCGTATGACAAGGTCCCTAGGGACGTCCTTTGGATGTGTCTGAAAGTGAAAGGTGTAACGGTGGCTTGCATTAGGGCGATAAAGGATATGTATGATAGAGCTATGACTCGGGTTAGGACTGTGGGGGGGTGACTTAGAGCCTTTTTCGGTGGTTATGGGGATACACCAAGAATCTGCGCTCAGCCTGTTCTTATTTGCCCTGGCGATGGAAGCACTAACACGCCATATGTAAGGAGAGGTGCCATGGTGTATGTTGTTTGGTGATGATATAGTTCTGATGAGACGCGAGGCGGCGTTAATGGGAGACTGGAGGCAGACCCTGGAGTCTAAAGGTTTCAAGTTGAGTAGGACTAAGACGGAATATGTGGAATGTAAGTTCAACAACGTGACGAGGGAAGCGTATGTGGAAGTCAGGCTTGACTCACAGGTCATCCTCAAGAGAGAGAGTTTTAAGTACTTAGGGTCAATTATCCAGGGAGATGGGGAGATCGACGGGGATGTTACGCACCGTATTGGGGTGGGGTGGATGTAATGGAGGTTAGCGTCTAGAGTCCTATGTGACAAGAATGTGCCACCGAAACTCAAAGGTAAGTTCTATGGAGTGGTGGTTAGACCGGCCATGTTGTATGGGGCTGAGTGTTGGCCAGTCAAGAATTCACATATCCAGAAGATGAAAGTAGCAGAAATGAAGATATTGAGATGGATGTGCGGGCACACTAGGCTGGATAAGATTAGGAATGAAGATATTCGGGAGAGGGTGGACGTGGCTCCGGTGGATGACAAGATGCGGGAAGCACGGCTTAGATGGTTCGTACACGTGCAGAGGAGAATGATGCCCCCGTTAGGAGGTGTGGGCGGTTGGCTTTGGCAGGTACAATAGAGGTAGAGGACGACGTAAGAAGTATTGGGGCGAGGTGATCAGACAAGACATGGCGCGACTCCAGATTTCCTAGGACATGGCTCTTAATAGAAAGGTGTAGAGGTCGAGCATTATGGTTGTAGGTTAAAGGGTAGTCGAGCGGTTTTCCTCTTTGTCCCGGTTTTCCTCTTTGTACCGACGAGTATGATAGTGTTTTGTCTAGCACTGCTAGTTATTTATGTTGTGTTTCACACTTTTGCATAATATTTGTGTTACTGCTTTTCCATTTATTTGTTGTCTCTCACGTTGCTGATATTATTTTTCGGGTTTTATTGTCACAGATCTATTGTCTCTGAGCCGAGAGTCTCCCGGAAATAGCCTTTCTACTCCTCTGGAGTAGAGGTAAGGTCTGCGTACACTCTACCCTCTCAGACCCCACTGATGGAATTTTACTAGGTTGTTGTTATTGTAGTATTCCATCATAATCAACATGAGTTTGGTTTGAACAATAATGAGTGTTTATGGTCAAGATTATATCGACTCATTTAGTCAAGCTAAAGATCTTTTAGACAACTGATTTGAGATTTTCTTCATGCCTTAAGAATCTCGGTTTCTTCACTAGTTTATTAATTTAGCTTCACAAAAGAAAAAAAGAGAAAACTTTTTAATAAACTTGCAGATGCAGAAGACGATGATGAATTTGAACACTTCACCCTTGACGGTGAAGTGATAAATTACGAGGAAGAAGCCGATGGCAAAAACAATGAAGAGAGACACATTGCAGCAGTCCCAGCTATGAATGAAGTGGGAGGCATTGACCAGGTCCTAGCTGTGGATGATGAAGAAGAGATATCAGATGATGAGAATGGTGGAGGGGTTATGGATGATGGTGATATTACAAATGAAGATGTAGAACATCCAAATGATCTGAATGCAAACAATGGAATGGTTAATGAGATCAATGAAAATGATAATGATGCAGTGGGAGTAAATGATGGTGTGGTGCATGTAAATAATCACAATGCAGATGATGAGGAATATTGGAATAATGGTGAGCAATTACATGGAAATGAAGAAGATGAGGAAAATTGGAATAATGGTGAGTAGACAGGTGAAGATGAAGATGATGAGGCTATTTCTACTTAGTAAGTCAGTTCATGCATGATTCCCCAAATTCTCATATGCAAGTTGTCATTCATATTTTACGGTATTTGAAGTCTGCTTCAGGGAAGCATCTACTTTTTTTCAAATATGATCACCTCCATATAAAAGCCTTTACATATGCGGACTGGGTTGGATCTCTAGATGATAGAAGATCTACATCTGGTTACTATACACTCATGCGAAGGAACATAGTTACTTGGAGAAGCAAGAAACAAAGTATAACTGTTAGATCCAATGCAGAAGCAAAATATATTGCAATGACCTGGGGTGTTTATGAAATTCTTTGGCTACAAAAGTTAAATGGAGGAATTGAGTTTGTTTGATCCAAGAAAATATTCGTTTTACTGCAACGACAAGTCTACAATCAGTATATCTTATAATCTTGTTCGACATGATAAAATAAAACATGTTGAAATTGGTCGACATTTCATCATAGAAAAGGTTGTTATTGATATCTTGTGTTTACTTCATGTACCATCAGAAAAGCCTCTAGTGAATCTGCTTAAAAAACGTCTCAGCAAAAAATCTTCACACTTTAGTTTGCAAGTTGTGCATGTGCGACATCTTTGCACCAACTTGAGGATTTAGGGTTAACTAGTATAATTAGTAGAAAGTTTTGATTAGATTTGATTTTATTCCCTAGCTTAATTATAGAATTTTTTATACAGTACCTTGATTATAGCACTAATTTATTTTCTACTTATTTAGAAGCGGTTGAGGTGCTCGTCATCGTCCTCCGGGTTATTTAAGAATTCATAATGGTTCAACAGCTGCATTGGAGTTGGCAAAATGATTGTTATGCCCTTGTGGACAGTTATACGATTTCGTCTTTCTCTCATTTTGTGTAAATAACCAAGGGCAAAATTAAACTTGCAAAGGCGGTACCATGGGACCCACAACATTTACGCAAGTAGACACCTGTCATCATTCTTGATACGAAAACGTATCAAAATCCTAGGCTTTCGCCTTTCAGTCCTTTCTCTCATCTCCTCCGCCTGAACCTCTTTTTCTCCAGTGGAATCTACATGTGAGTTCACTCTTTCCCTCTCACTAGAGCTCTCTGTTTATTAGGTCTGTGGTTGATTAGGAACGCTTGGGCTGCAAATATGAGTATTTAATCTATTTTGGGTATCTTTTTGGTTTGTTGAATTCTTTAGAAAAAAGTTAGTGTTTTCTCGATATTTCATTTTTTAGCACCGGGAACAACTACGGATCCTCGGTTTCTCGTCGAATTAAAGCGTTTACTTTGGATTTCTTCTCTCTATAGGAACTGTGTGGTCGCATAAAATTCAATCAGTGCATATGTGCCATTAGAATGACTGTTACCACTCGCTTTGCACTTAACCAGTGGAATGTGTGTTGAGTGTGCGAACAAAGTCCCACATTGGTAGCTGAAAAGATTGAGAGCCAACATATAAGGTGGAGGGATCTCTTAATGGTGTGAGAACTTTTGGGGAAAACCGTGCGTACTTAGCCCAAAGGGGACATATCACACCATGTTAAGAATATATTTTGGCTAGTTTATCCCAACACTGGTATCAGAGCCCAGGTTCGGCTGGACGAATATGGAGATGACAAAGTGATGGTGCGGGACGCCACAAGAAGAAGCTAGTTGTGGGATTCGGTTGCCATAATACTCTGACAATGTAGGTGACACACTATAAATCTTGGATATTGACTCGTGGATCGTGACAATGGCCCCCATAGAACTTAGTTCGAGGGGGAGACATGTGAGTCATGGTAGTAAGCCACGTGGAACTTAGTTCGAGGGGGAGATTGTTGAGTATGCGAACAAAGTCCCACATTGGTAGCTGAAAAGATTGGGAGCCTACATATAAAGTTGAGGGATATCTTAATGGTGTGAGGCCTTTTGGGAAAAACCATGCGGGCTTAGCCCAAAGCGGACAATATCACACCATGTTAAGAGTGTATTTTGGTTAGTTTATCCCAACAGATGTATCAGAGCCCTGATTCAGCGGGACGAGTATGAAAATGGCAAAGTGATAGTGCGAGACGGCGCGCCACAAGAAGAAGCTAGCTGCGGGCTTCAGTTGCCATAATTCTCTAACAATGTGGGGATCACACAATAAATCTTGGAGATTGACTCATGGATCGTGACAATGGGTCACATGAAACTTAATTTGAGGGTGAGACCCGTGAGTCGTGGTAGTAAGCCACGTGGAACTTAGTTCGAAGGGGAGACTGTTGAGTGTGCGAACAAAGTCCTATATTGGTAGCTGAAAAGATTGGGAACCTACATATAAGGTGGAGAGATCTCTTAATGGTATGAGGCTTTTTGGGGAAAAGCGTGCGGGCTTGGCCCAAAGCGGACAATATCACACCATGTTAAGAGTGTATTTTGGCTAGTTTATCCCAACACATGTATCAGAGCCCAGGTTCGACGGGACGAGTATGGAGATGGAAAAGTGATGGTGTTGACAGCGCACCACAAGAAGAAGCTAGTTGCGAGCTTCGGTTGCCATAATACTCTAACAATGTGGGCGACACACAATAAATCTCGAAGATTGACTCGTGGATCATGGCAATAGGTCACATGGAACTTAGTTCGAGGGGGAGACCCGTGATTCGTGGTAGTAAGCCACATCGAACTTAGTTCGAGGGGGAGATTATTGAGCGTGCGAACAAAGTCCCACATTGGTAGCTAAAAAGTTTGGGAGCCTACATATAAGGTGAAGGGATCTCTTAACGGTGTGAGACCTTTTGGGGAAGATCGTGTGGCCTTGGACCCAAAGCGGTCAATATCACACCATATTAAGAGTGTTTTTTGGCTAGTTTATCCCAACACTGGTATTAGAGCCCTGGTTCTACGGTACGAATATGGAGATAGCAAAGTGATAGCGCAGGACGACGAAGATAGTTACGGGCTTCGGTTGCCATAATCCTCTAACAATGTGGGTGACACACGATAAATCTCAGAGATTGACTCGTGGATCGTGATAACGGGTCACATGAACCTTAGTTAAAGGGGGAGAGCCGTGAATCGTGGTAGTAAGCCACGTGGAATTTAGTTCGAGGGTGAGATTGTTGAGTGTGCGAACAAAGTTGCACATTGGTAGCTCAAAAGATTGGAAGCCTACATATAAGGTGGAAGGATCTCTTAATGATGTGAGGCCTTTTGGGGAAAACCGTGCGGGCTTGGTCCAAAGCTGACAATATCACACCATGTTAAGAGTGTATTTTGACTAGTTTATCCCAACAATGTGGAACCCAGAATTTATTTAATAGTGCCCCATTCAATAAAACTTAACAAAATTTTAAATTCAAGAATGATTTAACTATTAAGGATGATATATATATATATATATATATATATATATATATATATATGTGTGTGTGTGTGTATGTACACTTTTTCTGTTACATTTCAGGTGATGCATTTTCCACATAAATATCATCGCAAGTTTAAGATTACAAGTCCCAAAACTTTTTTGTTTCTTTCTTACATTCGTGTTGAGTCAAACACCCCACATAAATTGATACACAAGACTACATGTTTAGTTAGCTGTCCTATTTGCCTTGTTTTGTTTAAAGAGTCTTTGGTCTACTTACAGTGAAAGATTTGTATCATCCTAGCATTACTAATTATCACAAGAGAAATACCACTCCGTCGTTGCAATAGCTTGGACAAGTGTACATGTTCGTCTTGTCATCATAAGTGTTGCGGTTGAATATTTAACTTTTGATACGATAGGAAATCATGAGTTTTTTTATGTAATCGTGTAAGCATAATCACAGTTGACCAAATATCTTATCGTGTTTGAATTATACAATCAATTAAGAGTTTGTATACGGACAAAATCGGAGGAGTCCGATTTCGAGGCCTCTATTGAGCTGAGCCCGAACTCGAAGGGTTCGAAGTAAAATTCGAGTCGATCTCAGAATACACACCTCGAGAGAATGCATCGGAGGCCTGACACAGCCTACCTCGAGGCAGTGCAATATCGATGGCAGTCAAGGAAAGGCGAAAAATTTCCAAGGACACATGGTTAAGACAAATATGATTCATCTTAAATAGTACAACTCTGTACTAAGCCGTTATACAGCTATACTAGTAATATTCTTTGTCATAATTAGAAATGTACTATATTAGAGTTTTCCCCTCCTATATAAAGGGGACTTCACTACAATAGAACATCCAACTGAGCTTTTCTCGTTTAACGTGCTCAATATTATTTCTCAGCTTTATTGTCTTCATTTACTGCTAAAGGATGACCTCGAGACCCCGAGGTTATTGAACTCGAGGCCCCCAGTTCTGTGATAACATTGGTTTGGCTATTGATGTGCCGTAGAATTTCGGCAGCACATTTAATACCAATTACTTAGATTTTAGCTTATTTTTAATGCAATTGTTCGTTAATTATTATGAAGTTTTGATGTTTTGCAGTGCATGAGGCTTGAGGACCCAAAAACACGGAAAAGAAGTCAAAGCCACAAAAGAGCATAAAGAATGCAAGTATGCGGCCGCATAACTCACATGCAAACCGCATTACTCAATGGGCGACCGCAGACTGAAGCAGACCATCTGGCCAAATCAAGAGAACATTATGCGGTCCATTATGTGATCGCATAACACGTTTGCGAGCCGCATAACAGACTGCAGAATTCCACTAAAGACAGCCCCTCAAGATTAGCGGTGGAAAAATGTGGTCGCATAACATATATGCGAACCGCATAACTGACATGCGATGGACTCCTGGAACTGGTAACATGCAAGTCTACGATGATTTGGAAGATTATGCAGACCGCATACCTGATTTACGACAGATATGCGGTCGCATAAGTCGTCTGTTGGGGCAATCTTGTCCAATTTTGGCTCCGACTTTTAGCCCACTATAAATAGATTTATTAGGGATTTTGTGGGTCATCTTGTCTGAAAAAGAGATTACAACACAAGGCATTGAATATTCTTTCTTTTGGAAGCTTTAGAAGAAAGATTCTTGCACTTTTGTAAGCATTATGACTTTGAATATTGCTGTCTTTTTATATTTTAGTATGAGTTGCTAGTTTTAAATACTAAGGCTGTGGATCCTAAATGGGTGTAAATGTTAATGGGTGTTTACCATTTAATATATATATATATATATATATATATATATATATATAATGGTTGGTTGATATTTATTCATTTCTCATTCTTCATTTATTGTTGGTGGTTGCAAACATCAACAAATGTCATTTTACTCTTTCTTTACTTGGAAAAGTGGGTTAGGGTTTGGTAGAAGTGAATATCAAAAACTCAAGGCTTTAAACCTTGTTTAATATAATCGCTTAGGAATACGTGAGTTTATTTGGCATAAATTGATTGTTCTTAGTTGCAACTCTTTTATATTTGGAAAAATCATAAGGAGGAAATACTATCCAACTATTGAAAAATATTGGGTGGTCATTTAGAAATCATTTGCATATCAAAAGACCTTCCATTAGAAATATATCATATTAACACCGATAGCATTATATTTCATTGATGGGGACACAACCTTGGTTCCATTAATCAAATTAATTACAATCTTACAAAATTATACTTGTCTTTACTTCACTCAATTACAAAACTCTTTTTAGCTAACGGAACAGAATTACGATTTAAGTTAAGTTTCACACTATTCAAGTAATCTTTTCGCACCTATTTCCTCTGGGATTCGATCCCAACCTAGTTGGTTTATTATATTTGACATCGACCGCTTTACACTGTTTATTAAGGTGTAATTTGAGCGTATCAAATTTTGGCGTCGTTGCCGGGGAATACGATTTTGAAATTACTAACTAGTGTGCACTTTACTTTACATCTTTTTTTATTCCATCACACTTTGCTTGATTTGCTTGGTGTGCTAGGTAAGCATGCCGATTATGATAGAGAAGAGAATCTTTTCGCGGATATTGAGGAATATATTGATGATACCAACGCCATTGTCCCTCAGAGAATTGACGCTGCTACATTCAAGGTAGAGCATGGGTTAATCATAATGCTCAAGGCAGAAGGATTATTTAGGAACTCTACATATGATGATCCAACGCAACACCTTAGGAACTTCTTGGGTGTGTGCGCAATGCATAAACATAACAATGTGACAGACGATGCCCTAAGACTGCGGGTGTTCAAATACTCATTAACTGGAGAGGCGAGAAAATGGATTTAGAATCTACCTCCCCATTCTATATACTTTTGGCCCGAACTTGTTTATGCTTTCTTAGCCAAGTGGTTCCCACAGAGCAAGAAATCCGAGCTCAGAGATAAAATCTTCTTCTTTCATCTACCAGGAGAACACTTACATGAGGCGTGGGACCGTTTCAAGTTGTACTTAGTGAGGTCACCGAACCATGGTTTTCCGGATACTATTTTGTTGGAGAAATTTTATATGGGTTTGGATCCACTGAACCATTCCATATCTAAAAACGCAGCAGATGGATCTTTCATGGACAATACATTTCCTAGGATTACACAGATTCTAGACAAATTGGCCAAGCACAACCAAGCGTGGCACTATAAAGATGCCACTGGTGGTATTGCATACGGTACTCCATCTCTAACCAACATGATTAAAGAAAACCAAGAGAGAGACCAATTGATTGCTGAGCTTGCCACGAACATTGATGTGCTAACCAAGATGTTCACAGAAAGTCAGACAAAGAAGGTAAATGTTGTGGAAGATATGCAACCCATGGTAAATCAAGTTCGAGGAAGCAAACTATGTTCATAATTCTCAATGTGGTTATCGCCAACAAAATCAATGGAGGACAAACCCGCAAGGGCAAGACCATCAAAATTGGCGCAATGATCAAGGTGGTTTGAGTCAAGGCACCTGGAGCAACAACAACAACAACAATTATTCCAACCGGAGTTCTAACCCCTATGTTCCACCAAAGGGGCAATATTCTAACTCCTCGCATTATAAGGAGGGTTCTTCAAGTGAATATATGTTGGAAGGCATGCTTTAAAAGATCTTGCAAAATCAAGAAAGAGGCGACACTACAATGAAAAACATGTCCGAGCTTGTGGGGTCACACACCGCGTATATACAAAAGCTTGAAATACAAATGCGAGATTTGTCAGGAGAACAAAATCCAAAGCTGAAAGGCACACTCCCAAGCGACACAATTGCCAACCCTAAAGGTAATGGGAGTGGGTCAACTTCTCATTGCATGGCTATCACCACGCAAAGCGGAAAGGTACTTCAAGGAGAAAATGAACAAGTGGTTGAAGTTGATGACACTGAGCAAGAGGTTGGGGCACGAGTTGAAGTGTCGATTGTTGTTGAAGTTGAAAAGCTCCCCCAAGAGGTGAAAGTACAAAAATCACGCCATGATGAGGTAAAGGAAAAGGTGAAAGAGGCCCCAAAATCTCTAGCACCAATTCCTCGACCTACGCCTCCATTTCCTCAAAGGATTGTTAGAAGGGTGGATGATAGCAAGTTCGAGAAGTTTTATGACATTCTAAAGCAATTATCGGTGAACATTCCGTTCTTGGAAGCCTTCCAAGAGATGTCGGGTTTTGCTAAATACTTAAAGGACTTGATAACTAAGAAAAGATCCACCAAAAATGAAGTGGTGAGTATGACTCACCGGGTTTGTTCTATTATTACAACAACAACCGTCAAGAAGAAAGAAAACCCGTGAGCATTCACCATCCCATGTACTATTGGCTTGCGAGATTTTGCAAGGGCACTTTGTGACAATGGGGCTAGAATTAACTTTCCTCTTGCTATTTACAAGCAAGCGGGATTAGGCTTTCCAAGACCTACAAGTATGAGATTGCAAATGGCGATCGTTCAATCAAGAGACTCGTGGGAATTGTTGATGATGCCCTAGTAAAAGTGGGAAAGTTCCTCTTCCCGGCCGACTTTGTGATCCTTGACTGTGTCGTTGATAAAGAAATTCCATTCATATTGGGGAGGCCATTCCTTGCTACTTGAAGAGCACTGATGGATTCGAAACGTAATGAAATCATGTTCTGAGTTAATGCTGAAGAAGTCACCTTTCAAGCTAGTAAGGGTATGAAGTTGCCATATGCATATGAAGGAATCTCAGTCATTGATGTTATTGATGAGGTGGAGGATGCAAGTGATATGAAGATGGAAGAAGAGTGCCTCGGTGAGGCCTTGGCGGCAATATTGGTGAATTTTGATGGTGAGGACATGGAGGGGTACGTGGAAGCTGTGAATGCACTAGAAGGACGTGGTTCCTACACTTATGCACCGAAGAATCTCTCTATTGATTTAGCGAATAGAGAAACTCTCCCCACAAAGACTTCCATCAGTGAGTCGCCATAACTCTTGCTCAAGCCACTTCCACCACATTTGAGGTAAAAATTTCTTGGCTCCAATGATACTTTACCTGTAATCGTTTCTTCTTTGTTGGATGATGTGCAGGTAGATCATTTATTGAATGTCTTGAGGGAACACCGGCAAGCCATTGGGTGGACAATAGCGGACATCCGAGGAATTTCCCGCCGGAATTTGTGAGCACAAAATCCAATTGGAGCAAGGAAGCAAGCCTAGTGTGGAACACCAAAGGAGATTGAACCCATAGATGCAAGAGGTGGTAAAGAAGGAAATTATCAAGTGTTTGGATGCCAGGGTAGTCTATCCCATCGCAGATAGTTCTTGGGTGAGCCCGGTGCAATGTGTGTCGCAGAAGGGAGGCATGAGTGTGATCCACAATGAGTAGAACGAGATCATCCAAACAAGAACTGTAACCGGGTGAAGAGTGTGTATGGACTTCCGGAAGCTTAACAGTGCCACCTACAAAGACCATTTACCTATGCCTTTTATTGATCAAATGCTTGATCGGCTAGCGGGAAGGTCATTTTATTGCTTCCTGGATGGATATTCCGGCTACAACCAAATCAATATTGCATTGGAGGATCAAGAGAAAACAACTTTCAGATGCCCATATGAGACCTTTGCTTTTAGCCAGATGCCGTTTGGACTATGCAACGCTCCGGCTACCTTCCAATGATGCATGATGTCTATATTCTCGGATATGGTGGAGGATTTCTTAGAAGTGTTCATGGATGACTTCTCAGTAGTAGGTGAATCCTTTGAGCATTGTCTTGACAACCTTAGACAAGTGCTCAAAAGGTGCGAGGAAACAAACCTTGTGCTAAATTTGGAGAAGTGCCAATTCATGGTAGATGAGAGCATTGTCTTGGGCCACATAATTTCTAAACATGGCATAGAGGTTGACCGAGACAATATTGAAATCATTTCCAAGCTTTCTCCACAAACTTTAGTGAAAGGTGTCCGAAGTTTTTTGGGGCACGCCGGCTTCTATAGGCGTTTTATCAAGGACTTACTCTAAAATTGCAAATCCCATGTGCAAGCTCCTTGAAAAAGATACCAAGTTTGTATTTGATGAGAAGTGTCTTAAAGCGTTTGAGGATTTGAAAGAAAGCTCACCACGGAACCCATTATTGTCACACCGGATCGGTCCCTTCCATTTGAACTCATGTGTGACACCAGTGGTGTAGCTATTGGGTCGGTTCTTGGTCAAAGGCATAACAAAGTCCTTCATCCTATATATTACTCAAGCAAGACACTCAATGGTGCTCAAATGAAGTATAATGTGACTGAGCAAGAACTTCTTGCCATTGTCTATGCCTATGCGAAATTTCAAGCCTATTTGTTGGGATCCAAGGTGATAGTCTACAATGATCATGCTGCTCTTCGCTATCTCATGGAGAAGAAGGATGCCAAGCCAAGATTGATCCGGTGGGTCCTTTAATTGCAAGAATTCGACTTTAAGGTCAAGGATCGAAAAGGAACAGAAAATTAAGTTGCGGATCATCTGTCTAGGATTGAAGAAGAAGGAAGGCCAAAGGAGAACTTTGAAATCAATGATGCTTTTCCAGATGAGCACATATTGTCATTGTCTTACTCATCCGCTCCTTGGTATGCCGATATTGCTAACCACTTGGTTAGCGACCTTATTCCTGATGGATTGGGAACTTATCAAAAGAAAAAGTTCTTGCGAGAGTGTAGGCAATACTATTGGGAGGAGCCTTTCTTGTTTCGCATTTGCGCCAATAACATCATTCGGCGGTGTGTTCTGGAAGATGAGGTTATGAAAATCCTCAAGGCATTCCATGACTCACCGGTTGGGGGTCATCATGGAGGAAACTGGACGGCAGCAAAGGTGCTTGAATGTGGCTACTATTGGCCATCGATCTACCATGACACAAATCAAATGGTCAAAGCTTGTGATCAATGTCAAAGGAAAGGATCAATTTCTAAAAGGCATGATATGCCTATGAATTTTGTAATGGAGGTTGAAATCTTCGATGTGTGTGGGAGATCGACTTTATGGGTCCCTTTGTGAGTTATTATGGAATGAAGTATATCCTAGTGGCAGTGGACTATGTATCCAAGTGGGTCGAGGAAATCGCCTTGCCAAACAATGAGGTGAGGAGTGTGACCACATTTTTGAGGAAAAGCATATTCACACGGTTTGGTACTCCCAGGGCCATCCTTAGCAATGGTGGATCTCATTTCCGCAACAAGGCTTTCACCGGGCTACTCGAAAAGTATGGCGTAAAGAACAAGGTGGCCACACCTTATCATCCTCAGTCGAGTGGTCAAGTTGAAGTCTCCAACAGGGAGATTAAGAACATTCTAGCCAAAACTGTCAATGCAAACATGACCGACGGGTCAAGAAATATAGATGATGATTGTGGGCAACCGCACATCATTCAAGACTCCTATTGGCACTTCACCGTACTGGTTAGTCTTTGGTAAGGCATGTCATTTGCCCATGGAGCTGGAACACAAAGCCATGTGGGCTTTGAAAAAGTTGAACCTTGACTGGGCCGACGCTGCTAACCTGAGAATGACACAATTCAACGAAATGGAAGAATTCCGTTTCCTTACCTATGAAAGTGCAGCCATATACAAGGAAAGAATGAAGTTTGTTCGTGACAAGAAGATCCTGAAGCGGGAGTTCAAATCGGGTGACTTGGTCTTGCTTTTCAATTCGAGACTCAAGTTATTTCCGAGAAAACTCAAATCCAAATGATCTGGCCCGTTCAAAGTGGTGAATGTGTCTCCTTTCGGAGCTATTGAATGAGAGTCGGAGGACGGCCTTCGAACTTTCAAAGTGAATGGACAACGGGTTAAGCATTATCTGGGAACAACTGGAGATAAGAACTTGGTGGAGCAATTTTCTCTCAAGGATGGTCCATCCCCCACCACTGAGTAGGTCCAAAAAGGGGCCAACTTCGTCGCGCCGCGACTTTAAATCAAGCGCTTCTTGGGAGGCAACCCATGTGTGGTAAAATTTTTGTTTATAGGTTGTTTTTATTTATTTATGTAGATTAGGTTGAGAAAGTTGACATGTTTGTTAGAGTGCAGGTAATGCCAAATACCTTGAAACAGGGTGAAAGGACTGAAGAAAGCGAGGAAAAGTCACTCAGGGGAGTTTGTGGCAGCTATGCGGTCGCATAATGACTTTGCGGACCGCATAGTCATCGCAAACATGATCAGAAGAGTGAGACCAATTTTCTTGCAAAAATGCGGTGAGGATTTGCATTATGCGGTCCACATATCGATTATGCGACCGCATAGTGCATCGCATACTCGAGGTAATATGAACCTGCTCTAAAACCATCGCATAACACTTATGCGATCGCATAACGTGTTATGCGGCCACTTTTCCATCGCACACCACCAAGGTAAAAAGTCCTAACCCTTTGCATAGTTACTCTCACTTGCACACAAGCAATCATCTACTCGCACAAATCATAAACACAAAAAAAAAAAAAACAAGCGAAAAGACAACAAGATTTGACCACGAACAAGGATCGAAACTCATTGTGCTCATAATTCCAAAGCTCATTTCCATCTGTGTTCTACATCTGGTATGTGCCTTCTCGTCCTTTCTTTTTCTGTTCTTTTCTTTTCTTTTTGTTATCTTTTCTTTTCTTTCTGTTTATAATTTGGACCCCTTAGTTCTTGTTGGAGTCCAAAATGTCTATGTAGGGGTCTGTGAGGGTGAATCGAGGGTTAATTCGTGCATTAGGGTTTCAATATTGTTAGGGGAAGGTCTGCCCGCTGAGGAAGACGACTTTCGCGGCCCGCATAAATGGTTTGCGGTCCGCAAAGTCATCGTATAGTAAACCCTAGGTGGCCTTGTGAAATGAGATTTTGCGGCAGCTTTTGCGATCACAAACATATTATGTGGACCGCAAAGCCGCCGCAAAGTAAAGAAGGTGAATGGGTTCTTTGGGGGTATTATGCGACAGGTTTGCGATCGCAAAACCTGTTTTGCGATGGGTTTGCGATCGCACACTTTTTGGTCAAATAAGGTGTACAATTATGTGACGGGTTTGCGGTCTGCATAGTGGTTATGCGATCACATAACCCATCGCATTATTGGTTTTCTTTTGGGGGTATGCAAATATGCGACGGGTTTGCGGTCCGCATAGTGGTTATGCGACCGCATAACCCATCGCATATCATGTTATTTCTGTCAAATTTCTGCGGAATGCTTTCTATGCTATGCCCATCACTCACCGTTGCTTCTTTTCAGAAATGGAACCAAAAAAAGCTATTGCAATGCGATCCTCATCCGCTCGTGGGCAAAAAAGGGCCAATTTGGGCCAACATGCACAACAGGCTAAACGTCCAAGACCAGAAACCACCAGCACCACTGCTGAGCACTCCTCCGAGTCTGATAAGGAGGGGCACAAATAGATACCTTGCCTTCAGTCGACCTACAGTCTGAGGCACGAAGGAAGAAAGAAGAGGATCTGAGTCTCTGGTTTGGAGTCACATGCTCTATGAGTCTGTACAAAGAAGGGCTCTCAAAGCGAAAAATTCTCGAAAAAAAATAGTTGAGCTTGAATGGGTTGAAGAAACACTACCCTCACATAATAGAGAACATCAAGCAGAGGAAGTGGGAATTCTTCACAGAGGTCCCTAATGAATATAATGAGACAATTGTGCGGGAATTATATGCTTCGTATGGGGCATCGAGGAACGCTGTGCAGAGGAGAAACAGGGATTTTACCGAATCGGTTCTTGTTCGAGGAGTACAAGTGTTATGTGATAAGGGAACCATCAATGACCTATACTTCGAGGATTGGAGTCCCGGCACAGCCGAATATGAAGCCAAAGTAGCTAACAAACACAACGAGCATGCCTGGATTTCTCCTGTGATAGCAAAGGGGACACCAGCCTGGATTGACCCTAAACACAAGATCTACAAGGAGGATCTCACACGGGAGGGTCGCTATTGTCTTAGCTTTGTCACATCCTGTCTAATGTCGTCCAGAAATGAAACTGATATCAAAATTGAGAAAGCACTCCTCATTATGTGCATCATGACATGCATTAAGGTCGATGTGGGAGAGATCATCTTCCAAGAACTGGGAGTCAGAGCGAACCAGAAACACACATCACTTCCATTCCCTTTCTTGATCTCAGCTCTCTGCAATGCTGTGAATGTGACTCCGATGCCAAAGCATGACAAACCGGAGAAAGCTCTCAAGGATATTGACATTATGCGCATCAGTGATGCAGTGCCAAAGGAAAATGCAACCCCAATAGAGATTCAGGTCCCCTTTTCAGCACACTCATCAGTTTAGAGGCCAAATTACCTGCCTCTCCTCATGCCCCATCTACCTCCACAGGCAACTCCACAGGCCACCACTGCACAGCCTCAGGTCCCACTACTAGCTCTTTCTAAGGTGGGTCTACTAGCTCAGCATGACAATGCTAAGGTGGAACGACTGATAAATGAGATCCCCAACATCATTCGGCAAGCACTTCTCCCCGTCCAATCCTCAATGACTGTTATTCAACAACAATATAAAACCTATGAGGATCTCCTAAAGAACTTCGAAGTGCGTCTTGATAAAGTCGAACGGGGTGAGGTTGGAGGTCTGCCTCAGCTCCGTAAAGATGTTGATGCATTGAAGGCTGAGCTACAAAAGATGCAGAATCTGGAATTTGATTTGACATCTTTCCTTCCAAAGGAAGGTGAGTAGGGAGCTGGCACATCCATTCCTGGATTGGACTTTGACTTCACAACCTTGATGACAGCTTCCGAGGCATAAAGTGGTGGGACTTCCAAGGCTCAATCCCCTCTTGTACCCATTGACATTCCAGCGTGAGGCGGGCTCTGGAGACATTGAGGAATCCGATGAAGGGGATACTGAAGATGAGAAGACATATGACGATGCACTGGTAGAGGAAGAAGACGGTCATCAGGACTAGGGTACGCAAGTTGTTGTTGCTACAGCTGCACAGGAGGAAGAAGAAGCAGATGTGCAAACATCAATTGCACATTCGCTAGCGGAAGTGGTCGCCAAGGCAAATCCATCGACCACTCAGCCATCATCAGGAGAGCCTAGCAGCTCCCAGGCCCCCGCTCCATCTTCAAGGCAGGTGGAGCTTCCTACTCCATCCTCACAGAAGCTGAAGCATCTCTCTCCGGCCGTGGAGGTCACTCCTCAGGCTGAGGTCTCACCATCTACAGCTTCAACATCAGCGGATGACCCCACAACGGTCTAGCTTGTTACAGACTCCCATAGCGCTTAGTGCGCCCCTGGGAGCCCCTAAACTCTGTTTTAAGTTGTTATGCATTGGGGACAATGCATGTTCTTTAGTTGGGGTGGGGTTTGTGTAAATAGTTGTATGTATAAAAACAAATTAGACTAGTAGTTAGTATTGAATTCCCCTTGGTTTTTCTTCGGTAAGTTCTTTTCCAAAGGTGTAATAGTAGAACCATGGCAGTAGCATGGAACGTTTTGACCTGTTTGTTGTGATTGTATAGTTTCAAGCATGTACGAAAAATTTTGTAAATGAATTGTACCCTTCCGTCGTTGATATATATATAAAGAAAATATTTTATGGTTAGTCATTTTTGTGAACATGAGGCTCGCTCTTTGACTTTATGTTTACTCGGAATCTTACTTATCATATGATGATAGATTTGAGTTGCCTTGCGTTCACTTGAGGGCTGAAACTATGTTGAGTCAAACAGTTCATGTGCCATGTGTGTTAGTGTTTGTGTAAGTAATTCTTGTGTTTACTTCTATCATCTAGAACTTGCTCGGTTGGTCTTTCAATGCTAATGTTAATTATGTTTGGTTGGAGGGATGACCTTAGGCATTCTTTGTGTTATTTGAAAAACCTCTTTAGCCTTTCAAGCTGACCATTGCATAAATATTATCACTAGTTACCCTATTTTGAGCCTTTAACCTTTTCTTTGGCCACCTCATTACAAAACATTCCCCTTTTGTAAAATAATTCCCTCTTTTGAACCCGTCCCTCTTTGAACATTGAGAATGCGGCTAAAAGCCTAAGTTGGGGGTGTGGTGTCAAGTTGGAAATTGGTAGGTTGTACATTGAGTGTAGGAACATATACCTCAAAGTGTTCATATGAAATTATTCAAGCTCCAAAAGTAAAATATATATAATAATAATAATAATAATAATAATAATAATAATAATAATAATAATAATAATAATAATAATAATAATAATAATAATAATAATAATAATAATAATAATAATAATAATAATAATAATAATAATAATAATAATAATAATAATAATAATAATAATAATAATAATAATAATAATAATAATAATAATAATAATAATAATAATAATAATAATAATAATAATAATAATAATAATAATAATAATAATAATAATAATAATAATAATAATAATAATAATAATAATAATAATAATAATAATAATAATAATAATAATAATAATAATAATAATAATAATAATAATAATAATAATAATAATAATAATAATAATAATAATAATAATAATAATAATAATAATAATAATAATAATAATAATAATAATAATAATAATAATAATAATAATAATAATAATAATAATAATAATAATAATAATAATAATAATAATAATAATAATAATAATAATAATAATAATAATAATAATAATATGGAGATATATGCATGTATATAAATATGGAGTCTTGAAGAAAATTAGAGAGGTATTCAAGGTGGTTCTATGTCGGTAACTAGATGCCAATGAGGGCTATGTGGTTTGAAAAGAAATAAAGTGCAAAAAGAAAGACAAATGTGAGTAGTGTTCAAGGAGGGTGTAGTCACTTGTATCCCAAATGTTTATCCGACCCTTACCTAAACCTACATTACAAGCTTAAAAAGTCCTTATGGGATCTCCAACCAAATGTTCTTGAATAGGCGGCGAATTAAAATAAATGCAAGCTTATGGCATGATATGTTGTAACATTTGAAATTCTTTGTGAGAGTGAGTGTCTTTGTAAATTTGTCCCTTGTGTTGTCATTGTAAATATGGTGGTTTTGGGACTTTATTTCTTGTGAGGGAACATGAACGGAAAGGTTTAACAGAAGTTAGGTTCTTGAAGTAGAATGCAAGTACACTTAGGTGAGAGTAACATTTTGTCAATTTGGTTGAGGCTCAAAGTTCACAAGTTGATCAGCTGCTTTGTTAAATAATAATGGTCTTCCAGGAAGGGTAAATAAATGAAGTTACATGCTAGTAAACTGACAGTCAAAACCATCTACGGTCACTAGTGTTTCATGAATTCAGTAAGAGTTTAGGATAGGATAATTTTTATTTTAGTTGCTTGAGGACAAGCAAGAGTTTAAGTTAAGGGTGTTTATGTGCCGTAGAATTTCGGCACATTTAATACCAATTACTTAAATTTTAGCTCATTTTTAATGCAATTGTTCGTTAATTCTTATGAAGTTTTGATGTTTTGGAGTGCATGAGGCCTGAGGAGCCAAAAACATGGAAAAAAGTTAAAAAGCCACAAAAGAGCAGAAAGAATGCAAGTATGCGGCCGCATAACTCACATGCGGACCATATAACTCAATGGGAGACCGCTGACTGAAGCAGACCATCTTGCCAAATCAAGAGAAGATTATGTGGTCCATTATGCGATCGCATAACACGTTTGTGAGCCCCATAACAGACCGCAAAATTCCAGTAGAGACAGCCCCTCAAGATTTGCGATGGAAAAATATGGTCGCATAACAAATATGCGAACCGCATAACTGATATGCGATGGACTCCTGGAAATGGTAACATGCAAGTCTGCGATGATTTGGGAGATTATGCGGACCGCATACCTGATTTACAAGGACAATCTTGTCCAATTTTGGCTCCGACTTTTGCCCACTAGAAATAGATTTATTAAAGTTTTTGTGGGTCATCTTGTCTGAAAAAGAGACTACAACACAAGGCAATTAATATTCTTTCTTTTGGAAGCTTTAGAAGAAAGATTCTTGCACTTTTGTAAGCATTATGACTTTGAAATATTTCTATCTTTTTGTATTTTAGTATGAATGGCTAGTTTTAAATACTAAGGTTGTGGACCCTAAATGGGTGTAATGTTAATGGGTGTTTACCATTGAATATGTATATATATATATATATATATATATATATATATATATATATATATATATATGTATGTATGTATATATATATATATATGTATGTATGTATATATATATATATAATATGGTTGGTTGATATTTATTCATTTCTCATTCTTCATTTGTTGTTGGTGGTTGCAAAAATTAACAAATTCCATTTTACTCTTTCTTTACTTGAAAAAGTGGGTTAGGGTTTGGTAGAAGTGAATATAAAAAACTCAAGGCTTTAAACCTTGTTTAATAGAATCACTTAGGAATAAGTGAGTTTTATTTGGCATAAATTGATTGTTCTTAGTTGCAACTCTTTTATATTTGGAAAAATCATAAGGAGGAAATACTACCCAACTATTGAAAAATATTGAGTGGTCATTTAGAAATCATTTGCATATCAAAGGACCTTCCATTAGAAATATATCATATTAACACCTATAGCATTATATTTCATTGAAGGGGACACAACCTTGGTTCCATTAATCAAATTAATTACAATCTTACAAAATTATACTTGTCTTTACTTCACTCATTTACAAAACTCTTTTTAGCTAACGGAACAGAATTACGATTTAAGTTAAGTTTCACTCTATTCAAGTAATCTTTTCGCACCTATTTCCTCTGGGATTAGACCCCAACCTAGTTGGGTTATTATATATGACATCGACCGCTTTACTCTGATTATTAAGGTGTAATTTGAGCGTATCAGCTATCACATTCTTCTTACTTACACTTATCATTTCTTGATTATTAACTAGTATTAGAATAAATCACATATTTTTAGAACCACAAATCAAATATAATTGTTAATATCATTTTCGAGGTAAACAGTTTGGCGCTCACCGTAGGGATAAAGATAATAGTGATTATTTTGGTGCGAGTTTTCTGATAACACAAGTTATTCTTCACGCTTTTTCTTGTCCAAGACTCTTTGATTTCAAGTCAAAAATATGTTTAACTCAGCAAACGCACATGGAAATGATGGTCTTTATTTCCATGGAGAGAACAATGCAACGACCTCAGTCGCCGATGTGCCACTGCAAAACCCTGGGGTAGCATCAACAGCAATCCCTGTCGATGTAGGTTCACGCAATGCTTTACACGTCCATTTGGGTACTGATACTGACGGAAGTGTGCGCGGAGGTGACCAACACGACACACAGAGAACATAGGCTCGAGATGAAGTCATCCTACAAGTCATTTTTGAAATGTTAGAAGCACAGCAAGTGGCTATTGCTCAGCTACATAATCAGCAGAAGACTCCGAGCACGGCAGGACCGGAAATAACCCCCCGAGTTGAGGCAACACCAAAAAGATCGAGCAATAATGGGTCAGGAACATACCCCACTATCATGAGAATGCTCGAGAAGCTCACCAAGTGAATCGATTCAGGAGAAAAGAAGATAGAGGACAATGATAGAAAAGTAGAAACCTACAACTCGAGAGTCGACCAAATCCCGAGAGCACCCCCGATTTTGAAGGGAGTAGATTTAAAGAAGTTCGTGCAGAAACCATTTCCATCAAGTGCAGCTCCTAAGCCCATTCCGAAGAAGTTCAAGATGCCCTATATCCCAAAGTACAACGGGAATAGAGTTGCACTAGTGTTGTCACAGAAGATAGGAATACATCCAACCTCTATACCAAAATCAATGAGTTGTTGCTTGATCCATATCAACTGAGCACAGCAAGAGGCTGCAGCCACATATTCAGCCTCAGCAGTAGACAAGGCTACTGAGTTTTTTTTCTTGGTGGCCCAAGACACAAGGCAAGAGCCCAAAAAGTGATCCATGCCTGAAGTACTTTTCCTGTCAACCAGAAAACCTGCATAATCTGCATCAGCATATCCTACAAGGTCAAAATTGCTACCTTTAGGATACCAAAGGCATAAATCAGTGGTGCTTTTCAAATATCTTAGAATTCTCTTCACTGCAGTTAGATGGGACTCCTTTGGATTTGCTTGAAATCCAGCACAAAGCCCTACACTGAACACAATGTCAGGTCTGCTGGCAGTGAGATATAATAAAGACTCAATCATCCCTCTATACAGTTTTTGATCAACGGATGAACCAGGTTCATCCACATCTAATTTTGTAGTTGTGGATATGAGGGTGTCTATTTCTTTTGAGTCTTCCATTTTAAATCTTTTCAGCAATTCTTTCACATATTTTTGTTGATGGATCATTGTTCCATTTGAGTTTTGCTTAATTTGCAAACCTAAAAAGAAGTTTAGCTTACCCATCATGTTCATCTCAAACTCACTCCCTATAAGCTTGGAAAATTCCTTACTCAATTTTTCTGAGGTTGCTCCAAAAATAATATCATCTACATATATTTGCACAACCAGGAGATCCTTACCTTTTTCCTTTAAGAACAAGGTGCTGTCAATTTTACCTCGTTTGTATCCATGTTCTAGCAGGAATTTAGATAGCCGCTCGTACCATGCTCTTGGTGCTTGTTTGAGTCCATACAAGGCCTTGCAAGTTTATAGACATGGTCAGGTGTCTCTTTGCTTTCAAATCCAGGAGGCTGTTTGACAAATACTTCTTCCTTTAGGTAGCCGTTGAGGAAATCACTCTTTACATCCATCTGGTGGAGAGTGAATTCAATGTGAGCAGCAAATGCTATAAGAAGTCTGATTGCCTCTAGTCTTGCCACAGGAGCAAAGGTCTCATCTTAGTCAATTCCCTCTTCTTGACTATATCCTTGGACAACTTGTCTAGCCTTATTTCTTGTAACAGTTCCATCTTCATCGAGTTTGTTCCTGAAGACCCATTTTTTGCCAATCACTGATATGTCTAGTGGCTGGGTACCAAGTGCCATACTTGACTTCTTTCAAATTGATTTAGCTCTTCTTGCATGGCATTTACCCAGTCAGCATTCTGTAAGGCTTTAGCAATATTCTTTGGTTCGATCAAGGATAGAAAGGCATCAAACGCACACAAATTTTTCAAAGAGGATCTTGTTTTGATTCCAGATGTCAGCTCTGTTATGATGTTCTCAAGAGGGTAAGAGCTTTGGTATCTGTGTGGTTTGAGCACTAATTGTTCACGGCTAGATGATCTCATGGTGTCTTGTTGTTGTGGAATAGGATCAGGGCCAAGATCCAGAGTGATTTACTGTTGAGTTCCCCCTGTCATGTTGCTTGGGATAGTTGGACCTGGTCCATCACCTGTTCCATCTTCCATATTTGCTCCAACTTGTTCACTTCTTATGACCAGTCCAAGCTCCTCATCTTCTGGTTCCTGTCTCTTAGAAAGAGTGTTAGTTTCATCAAAAACAACATTCACACTCTCTTCTACACACATAGTTCTTTTATTATATACTTTATAAGCTTTGCTATGTGATGAATATACCAAGAATACTCTCTCATCACATCTGGGGTCTAATTTACCTAGGAAATCTTTGCCATTGTTGTGCACAAAGAACTTGCATCCAAAGGCCCTAAGGTCGGATATGTTGGTCTTCTCCATTTAAGTAATTCATAAGGAGTTTTCTCTACCAGTGGTCTGGTCATGCATCTATTTATTATATAGCATGCAGTGTTTATTGCTTCTGCCCAGAAGCTGTGGGGTAGTTTGCTAGAAAGAAGCATGGTGCTAGCCATATCTTCAAGAGTTCTGTTCTTTCTTTCAACAACCCAATTTTGTTGTGGGGTTCTAGGGGCAGAAAAGTTGTGATTTATGCCATGTTCATCACAGAATTCAACAAAACGTTGCATTTTCAAATTCAGTACCATGATAAGATCTTATTGATGCTAGTTGATTTCCTAGTTGTTTTTGAGTTTTCCTAACAAATGAGGTAAACATATCAAATGCTTCATCTTTAGATGTCAGAAACAAGGTCCAAGTGAACCTTGAGTAGTCATCAACTAGCACCATTACATATTTCTTACCACCTCTACTCAGAGTTCTCATAGGACCACATAGATCCATATGAACCAGTTCCAACGTCCTGGTGGTACTGACCATTTTCTTGCTTTTGAACAAGGATCTTACCTTCTTCCCCTTGCACATGCCTCACAAACTTTGTCTTCCTTGAACTTAATGTTAGGAAGTCCTTGGAGACTAATTTGTTAAGCTGATTCAGACTGGCATGGCTAAGTCTTTTGTGCCAAAGGAGGGGATCACTGTCCAACACACTTAGGCAACTGAGTTCATTTTCTGACAATGTGGACGGGTCAGTAAGTAAGTTAATGTTATTCACTCTTTTTCCCTGCAAAACAATCTTGTCAGTAAGTAAGTTAATCACAAAACATTTTGTGGAAGTGAATGCAACCAGGTTACCTCTGTCACNTTTCCATTTCCAAAGGAGACATTTCCTCCTTTGAGGTTTTCAAGTGAAAGGAAATGTTCCTTGTTCCCTGTCATATTCTTTGAGCAGCCACTATCCAAGTACCAAATTTGGCTGCTTCCTCTCACTTGAAACTACAAAAAGAAAACAAGGGTTAGTCTTAGGGACCCAAATGAGAGAAAGGATGAATCAAGCTTTTTCTGGCCCAATTTGGTAACCAGTTTTTCTTTCGTACAAAACTTTCATTTCTTCGACTGGCCTGTTCTTTTGCAGTACACTCAATTTTGTAGTGGCCAGTCTTACCATAGTGGGTGCAGATTTTATTCTCAGGAAGAGTGAGATAATTGCTTTTGGGATCCCATTTGGGCATTTGACTCCCAAAGCCAAGTCCTCTCCGGTTGCTACTA
>MDKH01153472.1:0-20288 GCA_005239495.1 Nicotiana undulata | reverse complement strand
GGGGGAGGTAGCTTACAAACTTGCATTGCCTCCAGGGTTATCCTCAGTTCATCCGGTATTCCACGTATCTATGCTCCGGAGATATCATGGTGACCCGTCCCACGTGTTAGATTTCAGTTGGACAAAGACTTGACTTATGAGGAGGAGTCGGTAGCTATTTTAGACCGACATGTTCGCCAATTGAGATCTAAGAGTTTTCCTTTAGTTCGAGTGCAGTGGAGAGGCCAGCCCGTTGAGGCAGCTACTTGGGAGTCCGAGTAGGACCAGCAGAGTAGATACCCACACTTGTTCGCCACTTTAGGTAATTTTCTATGTCCGTTCGAGGACGAACGTGTGTCTTAGAGGTGGAGATTGTGATGACCCAAGGGGTCATTTTATAAAATTAGACTCCGTTCCATGCTTAATAGCGATAAAAAGACTAAAATTAAATACCTCGATTTGCGTGCGCAGTCCAGGCGTGAAACCGGAAAGCTTTTATGTAAAAATATGAGAAATAGTAATTTTTGGGATTTAAATTTGATAAAAGTTGACTTTGTTCAACATTTTAAGTAAACGGACCCGGATCCGTGTTCCGACGATTCCGGGAGGTCCGCAGTAAAATATGGGACTCGGACGTGTGCCAGAAAATGAATTCCGAGGTCCCAAGCCTTAGAAATTAATTTTTGAAAGAAATTGTTTTGCTGAAATGTTTACGAATTAAAGAAAAGAAATAATGCTAAAACTTATTGATATCGGGACCGTATTTTGGTTTCGGAGCCCGGTACAACTTTGTTATGATATTTAAAGGTTAACTGTAAAATTTGGTAAAAAAACGGAGTTCGTTTGACGTGATTCGGACATCCGGTTGAGAAATTGTGAACTTTAAGAGTTTTGTTGAACACGATGAGTATTGAGGTTTAATTTATAGATTTACATGTTATTTTCATGATTTTATCGCACGAGCAAGTCCGTATGATATTTTTAGACTTGCGTGCATAATTTGTTTAGAGCCCCTAGGGCTCGGGTGAGTTTCGGATAGGCCACGGGGTGTTTTTCACTTAAAAAGAACTGTTGTTTTTTCATTCTTCTGGTGTCCAGGTTTTTGTGCTATGCGATCGCATAGGTAGGACTGTGATCGCATAGTGTAGTCCCAGTAGGGCCCTTTGGTGTACTGTGCGAACGCACCATCTGGTACGCGATCGCGAAGCTTTACCTGGGCAGTGCTATGCGATCACATAGACACTCACGCGATCGCACAGTGTAAAAATCAGGCCTGGGGAAGGGAGGTTAACACCCTGTGCGATCGCACCCCTCCCCATGCGAACGCATTGCACAGTCCCCCCATACCCTGTGCGATTGCATCCCATTTAATGCGATCGCATAGTTCTCCTGTCCCGCTAATATAAATACTTTTAAAAGCCGGGCAGAACCCTTTCTTCTCCAATTTTTCGAGGTTCCATCCCTAAAAACAATTTTTCTTCAACAATCTTCATCCCCAATTCATAGGTAATCGATTCCAAACTTTGCTCTTTCAATTCCTTACTATTTTGCATCACTTTTAAAGCAAAAACAAAGAATTTGCATGGTAAAAATTGAGGGTTTGGGTAGAATTAGGGAGTTTTATAAAAATCAAAATTTTATATCAAATTAAGGTCGGATTTCAAAACTAATAGCATATTTGGGTTTGCGGGTGAATGTGTAAACGTAATCTGATCCGAACCCCGAGTTTAGACCAAGTGAGCCCGGGGTCGGGTTTTCACTTTTTTTTTTTATAGAAAACTTAGGAAAAATTATATTTTTTAATAAAGATAGTTCCTTTAGCATTAGTTAATGATAGTAAGTTAATGGTGATTAGATTCGAGCAAGTTAGAGGTGAATTCAAAAGGAAAAGCAATAATTGAGCAGTGAGTGGCCTGCGGAATTGAGGTAAGTGTTTGGTCTAACTTTGGCTTGAGGGAATAAGACTCCCCACTTGTTTGCTATGTGAAATGCATGGGTGTGGTGTATAGGTGAGGTAACGAGTACCTATGCACCACCCAAATTGTCTGTTAAACATGACCCTCCTTCTTGTTCCCCACTTATTTGATCATTGTCTTAATTGTTATATATTCATTATTGTTCTATGACTATTTGGCCTTGTTGATTTGTTGTTAGATATTGTTGTGACTATTTGGAATTTGTTGTTTGAACTGGTTTCCTTGTGATATAAAAATGGTTGAGAGGTTTGGTATCGTTTTTATGAAATAAATGTATATATTTTGATATTCTTGTTGGTTTGATGGTTGAGAGGATATTGATGAAGTTATGAGAAAAATGCAGTTATCATTTATAATTGTTGAAACAAAAATATTGTGAAAGTTTTGGCCTGAATTGTGAAATTTATGAATAAATTGATATGATATGTCTGGTAGGAGCGGGTTGCACGCCACAACAAGGAGTGATAAGGGTGGACAAGTGGGATCGGGTTGCACTCCGCAACAGGAGTAATAAGATGATATTTTAGGGAGGAGCAATAAGGGAGGATAGGTGGGAGCGGGTTGCACGCCGCAACAAGGAGCGATAAGGGAGGACATTTATATTTTACTGATTTTTAAAGATAAAGAAAGTAAAAGTTTTGAAAAGTTAAAATGTCTATTTTACTACTCTTTAAATACTTTAGCACTATTTTTATTTAAAGTTAAAGTTTGATATTTTGGAAATTCGTTTGAGAGTTGGTTATAGTTGAGACCAGAAAAAGGCAGCTGAGTTATTTTATTTTGTTGCAGCATTTATTTATCTATTTGTCTAAATTTCTTTCTTGCTTTGTTATTTATTGTTGTTACCGATTATATTGTTAAAGCCTTGCATTAGCCTCGTCACCACTTCGCCGAGGTTAGGCTCGGCACTTACTCAGTACATGGGGTCGGTTGTATTGATACTACACTCTATGCTCTTTTGCACAGATCCAGGCACTATTCAGCAGTAAAGGATTCCAGGACGACCACCCGATTCATTTGGAGACATGAGGTACATCTGCCGGCGTTCGCAGATTCCGAGAGTCTTCTCCTATTTTTACATACACTGTTTTATATTATTCAAAACAGTTACACTATTTCATTCAGCCATTATTTGTAGTAATCTTTAGTAGTTCGTGGATCCTGACACCAGACCCTGGGGTAGTCTTAGAGTTATTATTATAATTATTTTGTGGTTCGTTTTATTTAATTGGTCTTTATTATTATTTTACTTTATGGTTGTTGGGAATTATTCTAATTAAGTTCATATGCAATTTATTTATTTATGCTTAAGGAATTAATTAAGAAAATTGGTTAATCGATTTCTAACATTGGCTTGCTTATCAAGTGTGGTGTTAGGCGCCATCACGATCTTAAGGTTGAGAATTATCGTGACAGCAACCACTGGTGTGGTGAGTATGTTTTGGTAAGCCAACACCAAACAGCACGACATAACACCTCGTTCCATCAACTATACGTATGTACTTGTTAGAAATATTACTATTATTCTGTAACTACTTGTAATGAAGTTTTAGTTGTAAGGCTTAAGGACAGTTTATAGCAAATCTTAATTACTGTTTCAACATAGTCAAATGCAATTGTGCTATTTGGAACGTATTCGATATAGACAAATTTATGTCATGATTTTTTCTTGTAAATTAAATCGTTTTGCAATGTCAATTTTTCTTGTTCTATACATATAAAATGATGTAAACAATTTATACAATAGAATTGATGATATTAAAAAGGACATAAATATTAAATTATTAATATTTATACCTTGATTAACTTTTATCTAATCAAAATATATTCTACATCATAATAGGAAACTATTAATAGCCATAGTTGATATATAAATAAAATATTGGACATTCCTAAAAAAAAAGAGTACAAAGACAATAATTCACAGGTGATGATGTCCAAGTATAGTTTTTGTTTTTAAAGGTCATCAATTTTTCTGAAAAGATTACTCTATTTTTTATTCTTTGTTTTCAACATAGTCAAATGCCAATTGCTACTTGGCATGTTTCGATATTGACAAATTTATTTCATGATTATTTTTTTTTTGCAAATTAAATCGTTTCGCAAGGTCAGTTTTCTTTTCCTATACATATGAAATGACGTGAACAATCTATACGATAAAATTGATGACATTCAAAAGGACATAAATATTAAATTATTAATATTTATACTTTGATTAAATTTGTCTAAATCAAAATATATTTTATATCATATTGTAACGATCTGGTCGGTCGTTCCGTAGAATTTGCACCGTTATTCCTATTATTGCCTTAGCATAGGTTGGTTATACTGATCTTGATGTGTTAGAGTTGGTAGGCCCGTAATCGGAATGGTTGTAGTGAGAGTTTAGCCATTTAGTCTTTAAAAAATAACCTTAAAATGTGAAAAGTCAACCGAGAGTTGACTTATTGGTAAACAACCTCGAAAAGCGAATTTTATGGTTCGGATAGCGTCGTTAGGTGAATTGGGACTTAGGGGTGTGTTCGAAGTATTTTTGTGATGTCCGGAGTAGAATTAGGTTTGAATTAGCGAAAGTTAGTTTTTGGCGAATTCCGATCGGCAGTGGAAAATAGGCTATCGGGGTCGGAATGGAATTCCGGAAGTTGGAACAGGTTCGTAATGTCATTTTTGATATGTCTGCAAAGTTTCAGGTCAATCAGATGTGTTTTGGACAGTTTTGGCATCGTTGGTGGAATTTAGTATTTCCAAAGTTCATAGGCTTGAATTCGATGTGATTTTGGTATTTTGATGTTATTTTTAATGTCTCGAGAGTGCAAATAAGTTTGAATGACCATTTATGATGTGTTGGTATATTTGGTTGGGGTCTCGAGGGGCTTAGGATAGATTTCGGATGGTTAACGGGAAGTTTGGAGTGACTTTGATGATTCTGCAGGTTGTTGTTGCTGGTGTTTTCGCACCTGCGGAAAGGGATCTGCAGGTGCGGTTCCAGAGGAGCGGACTGGGCTCCGCAGGTTCGAGATTTGGCTGAGTGGGGAGTGGTCCGCCGGTGCGAGGAATTTGTCGCACCTGCGAGGTCGCAGGCGCGGAAGATGGATCGCAGGTGCGGAATTGGGAGGTTCCAGGGGAGATCGCAAGTGCGGGAGGAGCATCGCACCTCCGAAGCCGCAGGTGCGAGTAACTGGTCGAAGGTGCGAGATCCTGGACAAAAAGTATAAAAACCAGCCTTCGCGAATTTTAGTCACTTTTCTCAATATTTCATCCGGGTTTGAAGCTTTTGAAGGGTTTTTGAAGAGGGAGATCGATAGTTCATCATTGAGGTAAGGTTTTTTTACTCTAAACTCATTTATGTGTGATTAAAGGTCTGATTAATGGTGAAATTGGGGGAAAAATCGGTGGAAAAATGGGAAACTAGGGCTCGAGTTTAAGAGGTCTTCTAGGGGTGATTTTAGGGGTCATTTGGACTCCGATTTCAGCATTCTTTATATGTATAGACTCCTGAGGAGATGAGGATCGTGTTGGTATAAAATTTGTTGAGTTCCGAGACGTGGGCCTGGGGGTCAGTTTTGACCAAATTCGGGATTTTTGAGTATTCTTGATAAATTTTGATTGGGATTCACCCATTAGCATGTAATAATGATATACACTTGATTGTTGGTAGATTTAGAGCGCTCGGAGGTCAAATTTTGAGGCAAGGGCACTGCAGAGTAGTGTTTTAGCCGGTTTTGAGGTAAGTAATGCTTCCAAACTTGGAACTGAGGGTTCGAAATCCCAAACTGTCTGATATTTGATGTTAAATAAGGTGACGCACTTGCCAAGTGACGGGCACGCGAGCGTACACCGGATATTTGTAGCCTGGCTCATCCCACAGCACTGCCTAATGGTTATCTCAGGTTGATATTGGTACTGTGAAGTTTGCGTTTACCTTGAACACAATGGAATCATGCTAAGTATAAATGTTAAGGCTTTACGCCGATATGTTCATACCGGAACGGTCGATTATTGTTGTCTCTGTTTATGATTATTGTTTCCATGTACTCAGTCCTGTTGTAGTATATTTTCATGCCTTAGTCTCAGAAACTGTTACTTACATGCATATTTATCATTGTTTGGGCTGATTTATACATCTGTGAACTGTATGAGTGAGACTGGAAAAGGTATTGACTGAGTGTGGCCGAGAGCCTGGTATTGAGACAATTATGAGATTGGACTGCACACTGCAACGATCATCGAATCATGCCTTCGTTGGCTTGATATAGCGCTTGGGCTTATAGGAGCTCCTCCGGAGTCTTTACACCCCCAGTGAGCACACATATATTTAGGGATGGATCTTCCCTGGACATGGATCTTGTCCGAATGATATGTTCCGGAGATGGATATTCTCCGTGGTGTTTATGTTCCGAAGATGGATCTTCTCCGTGGTGTTTATGTTCCGGAGATGGATCTTCTCCGTGGTGTTTATGTTCCGAAGATGGATCTTCTCCGTGGTGTTTATGTTCCGGAGATGGATCTTCTCCGTGGTGTTTATGTTCCGGAGATGGATCTTCTCCGTGGTATTTATGTTCCGAAAATGGATCTTCTCCGTGGTGTTTATGTTCCGGAGATGGATCTTCTCCGTGGGGCTGGATTGGCCTTCTTCCTCAGTACTAGGTGACTGTGTCACCTGTGTTATGTAATATCCGGGATGGATTTTCCCTGGGCCGGAAGGCCAGATTCTAGTACTGAGTGGACCACCTTATGAGAGTTTGATTACTGTGTACACGTCATTCTTGATTCTATATGAATTCATGCAGGTATGCAGGGCTACAGAAAATGATGGATGCATCTTGTTTATTTTCTGATATATTATTGTCATGTCCAAGTGATATACTGTTGTTCATAACTATCGGAGGTTTAGTCCGTCACTACCTCTCAGCCTGTAGTTTGGTTTCGTTACTACAGAGTTGGTGTACTCACGTTACCCCCTGCACCTTGTGTGCAGATCCAGGTACAACGAGATTTAGCTCTGGACAGCGAGTAGCAGCGGTTTCATCAGAGTTGACGAGGTAGTAGCTGGCGTCCGTGATCTCGTCATCTCTTTATCTTCTACCTGTTATATTTACTTTCAGACTATGTTGGTCATTTCTTTTCGGATTGTATTGTGTGTTAGCAGCTCATGACTGTGTGACACCGGATCCGGGAGTTGTAGATTTTGGGTTTTTGGTTTCATAAGCTTCTTTTAAATACAGATCTGTAGTATATTTAACTTTAGGTAGTTGAAAAATGGTAATTTACTTAATAAACGGTTCAAGATTAGTTACAATAGGTGGCTGGCCTGGTTTCACGACAGGCGTCATCACGACCCAAAATTGGATCGTGACAAGTTGGTATCAGAGCTCTAGGTTGAATAGGTCTCACCAGTCATGAGTAGGTTTAGTAGAGTTTTGCGGATCGGTACGGAGACGTCTGTACTTATCTTCGAGAGGCTACATAATCCTTAGGAAACATTCCACATTCTTGAATTCCTGTCGTGCGAATCCATTTGATTCATCAAAAAGCGTAACTCTTTGAATTCCTTTCATGTATTCGAATGCGCATGCGACCGCTTGGTATCAGTTGTGCATTGGCGGCTGGTGACTTCCATGGGTGAGATATGATTCTTAACAATATAATAATGGGCCAGTCGGAAGGACTTGAGGCCGGATTTTTGTCTGTGGCTTGAGTGCTGAGATTTTGGTTGTGTAAGCACATGTGTTGGGGGACTTATATGTCCGTTTGTGTCCTTATTGATGGAACCTTGTTACTAGATGACTACGTGGTGAGTGTGGGTGATAGCTAGATGTGTCCAGGTTGTGTGATTGTGACAAGAATGGAGTAGCGGGAGATGTGGCAAGAACCATTGATTATTTGACTTCTGTATTGAGTTAGAATATGGCTTCGAGTTATGAGTATTGAAGGACCTCTCGTATACTTTAGTTGTGGAGTGGAGTGGGTTTTCCTGTTATGTTCTGAGTTCCTGTGATGTCTTTTGAGCTGACCAATGCCCCAACAACGTTCATGTAATTGATTGACGGTGCATGCAGCCGTGTTATAACTCCTTGGTTATTGTGTTCATGGATGACATCCTGGAATACTCGTGTAGCCAGGGGTAGCATACTGAACATTTGATTATGGTATTACAAGGATATAGGGAGGAGAAGCCTTGTGCGAAGTTCTCCAAGTGTGAATTTTTGGCTCAGTTCAGTAGCATTCTTGGGACACGTGGTGTCCAGTGAATGTATCATGTGGTCAGACGAGTGTGAGTAGAGCTTCTAGAAGCTCAAGATTCCTTGACCACTGCCCCAGTGTTAGTATTGCCATCAGCTTCAGGTTCTTATACCGCTTAATGGGATGTCTCGAGGGCAGGCAATGGTTATGTTCTAATGTAGGAAGGTATAGTGATTGCGTGATAGCTATGATTTTTGGAAGTGTATAGGGAGATATCATTTTGAGGTTAAGCAGTCAAGGGTATCTCCTGCGGGTTGTCATGAGGTGTGTGGCCCTTATGTTTATCTGTAGTAAGTTCTCTCTATCAGTAAATGATGTATGTTGTAGTTTGAGTTTAAATCGCTTGAGGGAGTTGGCATGACCATTACGATGGTGAATACAAGATTTGCATACGAGTTGAGGGTTAGATAGTCTGGCTCATATAAGCGTATGAAGGATTTAGTTGAATCCCACCACAGTATGGTGCCAGTAATGATGTATGGTCATCGTGAGTTATTGTTTGTCTTGATCGTTGGCTTTGAGCCAAGTGGGGGAGTCTGTTAATGGTAAGTTGATTGCACGATTATGTGTTGTATTGGTTTCGGTTCGAGGTAGATTGGTGAATCAGTTATGACCTGCAGAGGTGGAGTCTGGTAATGACTTGAGTAATGGAAATTTCTTCGACACAAGTTGTATTGTACTTTACGGATAGTGGAATTCATTGTATGATGGAGTTGTACAGGTAAGTTTAGAGTGTGCAATGTATGAGTGTGCTTGTTGCTTCAAGGGTGTGGATTACTTTCCTAGTATGTGGATTACAAGCGGGGTCAGGTCGTTCTGTTTATTTTGTTAGTGTAATTGAAATTGCGTAGAGTAAATGACGTTTGAGAATGGTTCAGACGGATTCAAGGTTATATGTAGCGATCGGGGATCTTCAAGGCGTGAGAAGGGATAGAACTGAGATTTACGGGGAAGGTGTCAAGGCTTGTGGTGTATTTGCATTATCATGGATTCTATCCATCAGTATCAGGGAAGTGAAGGTAATGGCTTTAAATTCGCAGGAAGTCTCTTCAGGGTAAGTATTTCTAATGTGGTGAATTTGGGGATAATTGAGGGAGTATTCAGCGGCTTATGAGCCTTAGATGGTATATTTTTATGTTCGGATTTCGTGCGGTGAGTCAGAATTGAGAATTGTGGTATTATGGCAAGGAGTATCAATTCGAAGGTAAGTCAGAAGAACCTTGGATAAATAGGACAGCTTGGTAGTACGTCGGATCGGCATGATAGGGGATATGGTTAGTTCTTTGGGTGTTTATAAGGTAATGAGTTGTTACAGGTGTTTCTTAGCAATTCTCTTGGAATTGGTGGCATGCGTAGCTTGGTTGAGTTAGAAGGATTCAGTCCTGGCGGTTTTAGTGTTGTACAAATATGATTCAGGAGTTCTTGATGGTTTCTACCACGATTAGAGATGTATATTTTTACTTCCATGAGGGCCATGTGATGTATAGTGATTTTGCTTCTAGATGGGATCAAATGGAAAGTTCTTGGCTAGTTGGGTACGTAGTTGTTGTGGCTAGAGAGGAAGCATGAAGTTCTCATATTTATCATAGGATTGCATGGCGTATGTGGTATTTGTGTATAGTGGCGTATGTAAGGTCACAGTTCAGTTCTGGAAGGAAGGTCAGAACTGGCAGTTTCAGATGATTAGGTAAAGGATACCACTATTGGGTGGCTAGATGAGAGTATACATTCATTAAGGACAATGTGTTTAAGGCAATGTGTTGGAATAAGGGTGATTCATTGTTATTACATCGCTCTCTTGTTGGATCGACTGCTGATATTCAAGGTTTCTTGGTGACACAGAGGAACTATGGGGGTATCCCTCGTGGAAGGATTGAGTATCAGGGATGTGTTATGTATTCGAGCAGTGGAGTGGAGGTTAGATATAGTAAATTTGTGCGCTTCATGGACTTTGAGATTAAGAGTTCTAATAAACGAATTATTTTGTAGTGGTGAAATATGAGGATGCGAGCAAAGCTAGTCAAGTGTTAGTATATGTCATGATCCAGTCATTATGAACCTTCGGAGAGTTATCTACCTGTTGTGGAGGACCATAGTTGATTTAGAATATAATTACCGGTAGGACAGTATGGGTGTGTGTTCTACACTGAGTCGGAATCATTGACCCCAAATTGCTATTGTTGAGGGATGTACCATTTGATTGTCACTGAGCTTATTTGTGTTTTGGAGTGATCTATGAATTACCTTTCGGTTTTCGAGGAATTGTGATCGTTGGGTATATATGTGCATAGGGCGTAGTTCTATCGGGGCTTTATAGCGAGATTTGAGTAAGGTAAGTAATTGGGTGTTGCAAGATTGAGACGTGTTGGTTATGTTCTTTCTGGTTCGGGTGGCATGGTATCGTCCGATTTTCCCCGTGGCTATGGCAATGCACTTTGAGTAATTGATGTCGAATTTCGCATGGTTATTGATTTTGAGCAAGGTGGCTTGGAGTATGTCATGTGGTTCAGCGGTTGGATGGGATCACGCTTTGCAGCTCATTCAGGTAGAGGTATGATCCTTGGTGTCGGATTTGTGTAATATGGTTTCAGGATGGGTATCAGGCTTTTAGCATGATGTGGTAATGGCAAGAGTTAGTGGCAATATAGTCCTCTCGTCTAAATCTTCTATTTTATGAATTGAGCTATTGCATGTTGTTATTGAGTGCACAAGTTGCACAAGTTATGGCTTTGGATGGTATTGACGCTGATCGGACGAGTGGTTGTTGGTTTCTATGTGTTTCTCTCATCATCGGCACCATATGAAGGTGTTAAAGCAAGGCTTTGTTAGATAAGAGGTTATCACCGGTATTTGGTTGTTATAAACAGCTATTGTGATTAGAAGTCATCGCTATGGGTGATTGAATCATGTGGTATATTATGTGATTTCATCTAATGTTGCGGATATGGCTTGATACAGCGTGTTCAGATTATTTCAGCTTATAGTCGTGGAAATTTGATCTTGTGAATGGACTCAGAAGTGAAAATTTAGTTCTAAGGTTTGTGGGTCAGGATCAGACTTTGAAATTTCAACTGAGATGTGCTATTAGACATATATGGAGTAAGGTGACGTGGAATCTCCTCCTAATATGTGCATGGTAGGTTACACAACAATTTTTGGTGGTGTTTGGAACAACTCTAGGCACGTTCGAGGACGAACGTATGTTTAAGTGGGGGAGAATGTAACGACCCGGTCGGTCGTTCCGTAGAATTTGCACCGTTAGTTCTGTTATTGCCTTGGCATATGTTGGTTATACTGATCTTGATGTGTTAGAGTTGATAGGCCCGGAATCGGAATGGTTGTAGTGAGAGTTTAGCCATTTAGTCTTTAAAAAATAACCTTAAAGTGGGAAAAGTCAACCAAGAGTTGACTTATTGGTAAACGACCTCGGAATGCGAATTTTATGGTTCAGATAGCGTCGTTAGGTGAATTGGGACTTTAGGGGTGTGTTCGGAGAATTTTTGTGATGTCCGGAGTAGAATTAGGCTTGAATTGGCAAAAGTTAGTTTTTTGCGATTTCTGATCGGTAGTGGAAAATAGTCTATTGGGATCGGAATGGAATTCCGGAAGTTGGAAAAGGTTCGTAATGTCATTTTGGATATGTCTGCAAAATATCATGTCAATCAGATGTGTTTTGGACAGTTTCGGCATCGTTGGTGGAATTTAGTAGTTTCAAAGTTCATAGGCTTGAATTCGATGTGATTTTGGTATTTTGATATTATTTTTAATGTCTCGAGAGTGCAAATAAGTTTGAATGACCATTTATGATGTGTTGGTATATTTGGTTGGGGTCTCGAGGGGCTTAGGATAGATTTCGGATGGTTAACGGGAAGTTTGGAGTGACTTTGATGATTCTGCAGGTTGTTGTTGTTGGTGTTTTCGCACCTGCGGAAAGGGATCTGCAGGTGCGGTTCCAGAGGAGCGGACTGGGCTCCGCAGGTGCGAGATTTGGCTGAGTGGGGAGTGGTCCGCCGGTGCGAGGAATTTGTCGCACCTGCGAGGTCGCAGGCGCGGAAGATGGATCGCAGGTGCGGAATTGGGAGGTTCCAGGGGAGATCGCAAGTGCGGGAGGAGCATCGCACCTCCGAAGCCGCAGGTGCGAGTAACTGGTCGAAGGTGCGAGATCCTGGACAAAAAGTATAAAAACCAGCCTTCGCGAATTTTAGTCACTTTTCTCAATATTTCATCCGGGTTTGAAGCTTTTGAAGGGTTTTTGAAGAGGGAGATCGATAGTTCATCATTGAGGTAAGGTTTTTTTACTCTAAACTCATTTATGTGTGATTAAAGGTCTGATTAATGGTGAAATTGGGGGAAAAATCGGTGGAAAAATGGGAAACTAGGGCTCGAGTTTAAGAGGTCTTCTAGGGGTGATTTTAGGGGTCATTTGGACTCCGATTTCAATGTTCTTTATATGCATAGACTCGTGAGGAGATGAGGATCGTGTTGGTATAAATTTTGTTGAGTTCTGAGACGTGGGCCCGGGGGTTGGGTTTGACCAATTTCGAGATTATTGAGTATTCTTGATAAAGTTTGATTGGGATTCACCCGTTAGCATGTAATAATGATATACACTTGATTGTTGGTAGATTTAGAGCGCTCGGAGGTCGAATTTCGAGGCAAGGGCACTGCGGAGTAGTGTTTTAGCCGGTTTTGAGGTAAGTAACGCTTCCAAACTTGGAACTGAGGGTTCGAAACCCCAAACTGTCTAATATTTGATGTTAATTAAGGTGACGCACTTGCCAAGTGATGGGCACGCAAGCGTACACCAGATATTTGTAGCCTAGCTCATCGAACGGCACTACCTAATGGTTATCTCAGGTTGATATTGGTACTGTGAAGTTTGCGTTTACCTTGAACACAATGGAATCATGCTAAGTATAAATGTTAAGGCTTTACGCCGATATGTTCAGACCGCAACGGTCGATTATTGTTGTCTCTGTTTATGATTATTGTTTCCATGTACTTAATCCTGTTGTAGTATATTTTCATGCCTTAGTTTCAAAAACTGTTACTTACATGCATATTTATCATTGTTTGGGCTGATTTATACATCTGTGAACTGTATGAGTGAGACTAGAAAAGGTATTGACTGAGTGTGGCCGAGAGCCTGGTATTGAGACAGTTATGAGATTGGACTGCACACCGTAGCGATCATTGAATCATGCCTTCGTTGGCTTGATATAGCGCTTGGGCTTATAGGAGCCCCTCCGGAGTCTTTACACCCCTAGTGAGCGCACAGATATTTAGGGATGTATCTTCCCTGGACATGGATCTTGTTCGAATGATATGTTCCGAAGATGGATCTTCTCCGTGGTGTTTATGTTTCGGAGATGGATCTTCTCCGTGGTGTTTATGTTCCGGAGATGGATCTTCTACGTGGGGTTTATGTTCCGGAGATGGATCTTCTCCGTGGGGCTGGATTGGCCTTCTTCCTCAGTACTAGGTGACTGTGTCACCTGTGTTATGTAATATCCGAGATGGTCTTTCCCTGGGCCGGAAGGCCAGATTCTAGTACTGAGTGGACCACCTTATGAGAGTTTGATTACTGAGTACACATCATTCTTGATTCTATATGAATTCATGCAGTTATGCAGGGCTACAGAAAATGATGGATGCATCTTGTTTTTTTCCTGATATATTACTGTCATGTCCAAGTTATATACTGTTGTTCATAACTATCGGAGGTTTAGTCCGTCACTACCTCTCACCCCGTAGTTTGGTTTCGTTACTATTGAGTTGGTGCACTCACGTTACCCCCTGCACCTTGTGTGCAGATCCAGGTACACCGAGATTTAGCTCTGGACAACGAGTAGCAGCAGTTTCATCAGAGTTGACGAGGTAGCAGCTGGCGTCCGTGATCTCGTCATCTCTTTCTCTTCTACTTGTTGTATTTACTTTCAGACTATGTTGGTCATTTCTTTTCGGATTGTATTGTGTGTTAGCAGCTTATGACTGTGTGACACCGGATCCGGGAGTTGTAGATTTTGGGCTTTTGGTTTCATAAGCTACTTTTAAATACAGATCTTTAGTATATTTAACTTCAGGCAGTTGAAAAATGGTAATTTACTTAATAAACGGTTCAGGATTAGTTACAATAGGTGGCTGGCCTGGTTTCACGACAGGCACCATCACGGCCCGAAATTGGGTCGTGACACATATTAAGGAACTATTAATAGCCATAGGCTATATTAAGGAACTATTATTCTTTTTCAATTTATTTCTATGGTCTACATGGATTATTTCTTTCAAGAATCTATGGAAAGTTGGTCTACGTACTGAAAGCAAACAAATACAACCGAATTTTTTTACTGACTGACCATCTCAAGATGCCTGTATTGTGCCGATTCCTTTTTCCTTCGTTTTTTCCTCTCTTTTCACCATTGTTTTTTCCTTCTTCAAATTAATTTATAAAACCAAGAAAATGAGAACAAACTAATATGTTTTTCATGAAGGTTAAAAGAGTTCAACGATTTTAATGTAAAAGGGATAAAAGCCTAATTTTTGAAGGAGTTATGCAAATACGGTTATAGGTTTTATGTATATTGGCGTTTAAAATAGTATTAAAGGCACTATGTATCATTGGCATTTAAGTTGATATGATTATTTCACTAAATTCAATGGAGATATTTAGTTACTTATTAAAGGGACACAACTTTTCTGAAAGGACACTTTAAATTAATTTTTTCTAAATAAATATTTATTTTAACAATAATTAAGGTATTTACATTTATTTAAAAGAGTATTATGGTAATTCAACTTTTTAGTTAAGAGCTTCCCACTTTTATAATAATAATAATAACAACAACAACAACAACAATAATAATAATAATAATATAGATTAATCCGAGAAATATCTTCTAGATTTGATTAAGACACCTACTCAGATATAATTGCATAATATTGGAGTCACTTACCAACCATAATGAGAATGCATTCAGGAGTACTTTTTGCTCTTTCTTTTTCAGAAATATATTTCTTATTCAGTTGGTGAAGATCGATACGTTCGCGACTAGAGTAATTTGTCAATATATTACATTTGTAACGATTCGGTCTGTCGTTACGTAGAACCTGCATTTTAATTACTTTTATTAACTTGTCATAGTTTGGTTATACTGTTATTGATGTGTTATAGTTGGTAGGCTTGAAATCGGAATGGTTGTAGTGAGAGTTTAGTCACTTAGTCTTTAAAAATAGCCTTAAAGTTGGAAAAGTCAACTGAGAGTTGATTTATCGGCAAACGACCTCGGAATGCGGATTTTATGGCTCAGATAGCTTCATTAGGTGATTTGGGACTTAGGAGTGTGTTCGGAATATTTTTGTGATGTCAGGTGTAGAATTAGGCTTGAATTGGCGAAAGTTAGTTTTTGGCGATTTTCGGCCGTCAATGGAAAATGGGCTAGGGCGGAATGGAATTCCGACAATTGGAACAGGTTCGTAATGTCATTTTGGATATGTTTGCAAAATTTCAGGTCAATCGGAGTTGTTTTGAATAGTTTCGGCATCATTGGTGGATTTTAGAAATTTCAAAGTTCTTAGGCTTGAATCCGATGTGATTTTGGTGTTTTGATGTTATTTTTAGTGTTTTGAGGGTGCAACTAAGTTTGAATGATCATTTATGACGTGTTGGTATAATTGGTTGAGGTCCCGAGGGGCTCGGGATTGATTTCAGGTGGTTAACAGACTCAATTGGACTTAAAGAAATGACTGTTTTGCTGGTGTTTTTGCACATGGATTTTACTCTTCGCGATCGCACCCCCAGGTCCGCGACTTGGTCAATCTATCCACAATGACCCAAATAGAATCAAAACCCTTCGAAGTCTGTGGAAGCCCAACTACAAAGTCCATAGTAATCCGATCCCACTTCCACTCCGGAATATCTAACCTCTGAAGCAAACCACCTGGTCTCTAGTGCTCATACTTGACCTGCTGGCAGTTGAGACACCGTGCTACATACTCAACAATATCTCTCAGATCCTGATACATCTTCGCGCCACCCGAATGAATAGAATACCACGAACTGTGAGCCTATGCTAATATCAACTCTCGAATCCCTTCCACATTGGGCACGCAAATACGGACCTTCATCCTCATAACTCCGTCATCACCAATAGTCACATCCCTGGCATCACCCCGATGGACTCTATCCTGAAGAACTAAAAAGTGTTGGTCATCATACTGGTGAGCTTTAATATGATCATAGATAGAAGACCGGGAAGCCATGCTAGCTAATACCCGCGGAGGGTCTGACAAATCCAATCTCACCAACTGACCTGCTAAAGCCTGAACATCAAGTGTTAAAGGTTGCCCTGCTGTTGAAAGGTAAGCTAGACTCCCCAAACTCTCAGCTCTGCGACTCAAGGCATCGGCCACCACATTGGCCTTCCCTGGATGGTACAAAATAGTAAGATCATAATCCTTGAGAAGCTCTACCCCCTCCTCTGACGCAAATTCAAGTCCTTCTGCCTCAGCAGATACTGCAAACTACGATGATCGGTGAAAATCTCACACTGTACCTCATACAAGTAATGACGCCAAATCTTTAAGGCATGAACAATGGAAGCTAAATGAAGATCGTGCACTGGATAGTTCTTCTCGTGCATCTTCAGCTGTCTCGACGCGTAGGCAATCACCCTACCGTCCTGCATCAACACCGCTCACAAGCCAACTCTAGAAGCATCACAATAGAGTGTGTAAGAACCCGAACCAGTAGGCAACACAAAAACCGGAGTTGTGGTCAATGTTGACTTGAGCTTCTGAAAGCTCTCCTCAAACTCGCTGGACCATCTGAATGGAACACCCTTCTGGATCAATCTAGTCAATGGTGAAGCAATAGAGGAGAATCCCTCCACAAAGCGACGGTAATATCCCACCAAACCAAGGAAACTCCTAATCTTAATAGTTGAGGATGGTTTGGGCCAACTCTGCACCGCCTAAATATTCTTTGGATCAACATGAATACCCTCACTAGACACCACGTTCCCCAAGAAAGCTACTGAACCAAGCCAAAACTCACACTTGGAGAATTTTGCATAAAGCTTCTCCTCTCTCAACCTCTGTAACACAATCCTCAAGTGTTGAGAATGCTCTTCCTGGCTACGAGAATAAACCAGGATGTCATCAATGAACACAATGACGAACGGATCAAAGTAAGGCTGAAATACACTGTTCATCAATTGCATGAACGCTGCTGGGGCGTTGGTTAGCCAAAATGACATAACCAGAAATTCATAATAACCATATTTGGTCCTAAAGCAGTCTTCGGAATGTCAGAATCCCGAATCTTCACTGATGATACCTAGACCTTAAGTCAATCTTGGAGAACACCTTAGCTCCCTGAAGCTGATCAAATAAGTCATCAATACGAGGCAAAAGATACTGATTCTTCACCGTAACCTTATTCAGCTATCTATAATCAATACACATACGCATGGAGCCATCTTTCTTTTTCACAAACAACACCGGTGCACCCCAAGGTGACACACTTGGACGAATGAACCCCTTATCTAAGAGTTCCTGAGCTGCTCTTTCAGTTCTTTCAACTCCGGTGGTTCCATGCGGTAAGGTGGTATAGAGATAGGCTGGTGTCTGGCACCAGGTCAATACCAAAATCAATATCCCTGTCATGTGGCATGCCTGGCAGGTCTGGAGGGAATACATTGTCCTGCCCCCTTTTTCTATCGCACGGGTTAGGTACGGAGAGATCGGGTTTATGACATTCTGGACAACTCCTTAAAGGAAAAAAGGTTTAAGGAAGAGTCGCCACCTAACGATTTTTTATGGTGCGTTAGGGAACCTAGAGCTGATAACTCATAAACTAGTTTGCATTACCAGAGATCGGGTAAGGGCTTGAAATTATCCCAAGGAGAAGGTGTTAGGCAGCCCTTAAGATCCACAACTGTGGGTCCCAACCAAGAAATTTTGTGAATTTGGACGATGAACAAGTAGCAAGCAAGGTTCATATAAGAGGGGGTTTCAAACAGGTGTGAAAATCTTTAAAGGTTTAGAGAAAAACATTAGAATAACATTTGAAAAAGAAACTGTCCAAGATTTAAAGTAATACGGATCACATCAATGCAATACTCGATATGTCACGCCTCGAAGAGGGGCTACACGTGGTATTAGCGCACCGGTCATCATATCTGTATTCTACCCTTCCCACCCCGTAAAGGCTATTTAAAGTGCGTATGTTGGTCACAAATTCTTATTGCGTGCTATTACCCGTCCCATCCTATCAGTCTTGGAGGGTGTTTAGGACTACTACTCCTACAAGGCGAGTACTAGGCTGACCCCTAGGTTTAAAGGATAAACTCTAAGCGACATACAATAACAGTTAGGACTACATATAGAGGAAGCATACAAAAGCAAATATTGGATCATAAATCCCTCCACAGGTTGTACACATAAATAGCACGACTCAAGCACATAAATGAGTCTCGAGTTTCGGAACTTAAGGCAGGGTTTTCAAGTGTGAATACAGCATTAAGACAGCAGGGTTAGTGAGTTGCAGAAGAAGTATATGGCCAGTTTTAGACCACTGTAGTTAACAAGCGATGTGCAAAGAGTTTCTGATTTATATTGGGGTCCTAGAGTTTGCCTAGGCATCTGAAATGTTCCAGATACTGTTTTAATAGACATACAGAATGCACTTCCTTAGTTTTAGCTCTAGTGAACAGGTAATTATGTGAGTATGATGGATGCAAGTCCTATAGGCATAGTATCTAAAATGCACGCATAATGTAGGCAGACCTAAACATGCTTTACTGAATACACAAATATTTGAAGAAATTAGAAATCATTATTTTAATGATATTTTACTTACTAACCAAAACATACAGAAACGTGATTCAAGTTGTTGATCCTATTCTCGTGAATTCTAACTGTTCTTAGCGGTATGCTAAGTACAGTGCTTGAATATAGGCATGCTGAGAGTAAATTCCTAAGATAACAGGATATCTAATGCAAATATTGATGATTGATTATTATTAGGAATCTAAAACAGGATTTCTATATGCAACAGTTATGTGTATGCCGAGGCAGTGTCATTGCGGCAACCATTCTTATAGTTATTTAACCAGAACAAGATTTCTAAGCGGGACAACCTATTACTAGTAGTTAACATGACTTGCTAAGTGATTATGAGTGTCATGAGATGCTGAAGTAAAGAAACCTAAAACATGATTTACTAATGCATGAAAAATAATTCCTAAACATGATTTCTATTGCGCACATAGGTGAAGTAAATCCTAAACATGGTTTCTACCCGGATTATACTAAACATGCATAATCCTACCCTTTTCACTATCCAGCCCCGGAGTTAGTTTACAAATAAATATTACAGACCGGCGTAGTATAAATTACACAACTGAATAAGAAAATCAAGAAGCTATACTATAGAGAGCCTAACAGTAGGCCCAAGTACCAGATCCACTTGCCATATGCCATGATCCTCAACCCAAGTGTGTCATAGTCTCGAAGGACCTTAGAAGATCCTGGACAGTGCTTCACACCCAGGTACCCTAGCTAAGGATGAGTAAGTGCAGTGTAGAGTGCCAACCTTGTGTGTCAAATTTCAATGAGTACTCAAGGTACCCAAGGAAATGCTCACACGAAGGGGGCTAAACCTAAAGTCTAAGAGTAGTGGGAAGTGCTTGGAGTTTTTTTTTAAAAAGAATTTTTTTGAGTTTGAAAAAAGTAGTATGAAACAACAGTACTTTAAAAAACAACTTAGAAAAAGGTAATAGAGGATCTTGTGAAAAAGAAAGGTTTATCAAAGAGAGAAGCAATACAATCACAACCAGCAGGTAGCGAGTTCAGGAAAGGAACAAACACAAACATGGGTAGGTAGTTGGGGCCAAATAATTAGAAGTAGAATAAGGTTACAGATTCACATAGTTACCACATAGTCGCTTACAAAGCAACATAGATTCACAGAGTCAAATATTGGGCATGGAACCAGAACCATGTAGCATTCAGGTATCATGTGTTTGTAACTGTCACACCTCCTTTTTTACCCGTATGGGTAATAAGGGAGTTTTTCCAATTAAAGTGACA